>PVKM010001164.1:0-58525 GCA_004027735.1 Carollia perspicillata
CTCTCAAGACAGTTCATGTTTGACTACCATCTATTTGTCCGAATTACCATGTAAGTGTTCCTATAAGTTTCTGGCTCTAACAGCTTCTGCTCCTGCTAAGTTGATCTCAGCTGTGCTTCTCTGTATTTGCTTCTCCTGAATTAGGGTGGCGCTTGTCCTGTGACTTCCGTTCTCCTTACATGTTGAAGCTTAAACCTGAAGTCTCCTTTTATTCACTTTTTAATATGGTTGTTTGTCATGTTATTACCCATAATGTGAGAGTTCTGTATGCATTTTGGATACCAGTTCCTTATTAGATACATGATTTCTAAATATTTTCTCCTATGGTATGGGTTACCGTTTCACTTTTTTTTTTTAGTAGTAGGACTTTATTTCTGAACTGAAAACTTTGCAGATTAATTATCTGAGCACTCTGTAATTTGCTTAAATGTTTTGGTCCATTTCACTCAAAGAAAACATGGAAGCCTCATCAGAGGCCTCCATGTTCCTCTAGGAGACATCATGGTATGTAAGGATTAATGTTCTTTTATTTCTTCTGTGAATAGACAGGTTCTTTAACTTGCTTGCCAATCCACAGTACACCACAACAGTACATATAACAAAGTTTGGGTAACACTTAGAAGTGCCATGATAATTTTTTAGTTGCCCAACTCATTTCCTTAATAAATATGAACACTTTTTTGAAGTAAAATAAATTCCTAGTTTGACTTATCCATAATTTAAAATAAATCCCTACTACTTACTACCAAGCAATAATTATATTTATATGGGAAATAATTCAGTTTCTCTTCTTAAAGATGACCTATAATTTTGTTTTTAATGAAACACATGAAGTCATGAGCAGATTAGTTGACTAGTAGAAGCAAAGTATGAGTGGGGGTGTATTTGAAATCCTAACGTGGATATAAATATATGAAGTTTTTACTGCTTATAAATTTAGGTAGAATTTTAAAAATGAAAATCTTCTTAGTCTTGAGTGTAAATAAGTCTTGAGCAGATGCTTGGAAAGTAATCTCTGAACAAGAACACACTTAAAAAAGTTTACATGTACCAAGTTGGAAACTTCATAAAATAAAAAAGAAACACAGTTTGAAGGTAATGCTTGACCTGAATTGTTCATAGTTTTAGTTTTCTTAATAATTACCATCGTGAGATTTGCTTGGAAAGTCATTACCTCTAGGATAATTAATACAGTCAAATTACACAAAAGAGAGAGAATTTTCTTCAACAGTGGTTTTATAAACTATTTTCTGTATAGGAACTTTAGCTTTCTCCCTTCTTTTAATCTAGAAGCGATGAAAAGTATCGTACTGGGGGCGGGGAGAAGATGATCTTTACACAGTAGTAAATCAGATCAAGGCTGAGCAAGTATTTGTGCTATTTTGGGAGGGGAGAGGTGGTGTTAGGTTCAGAGAGCAAACCCACCAGAGGTGCTTATCTGCGCAATACCATTTGCCTTGGGTGGGAGGAAAAGGAAAGACAGCCAGACACTACCAATGATCTATAGCCTCCTGGTCTGAAAGAGAGAAGAATCAATTGGGTATCAGCAGCTGGGAACACTCCTTGGCCAATCAAAGGTAATTGTTCACCAGTTCTGTTGGAGGAGCCAGACAAAGTTATTTCTTATGTTATAGTGTACATTTTTTCAGGCCCAGAAACATGTGAAGTCTGCTGAAGGTACAAATTCCTGAAACCCTGAGTAAATTGTTACCTTTGTAATTCATACTCTCAAAACAGTGGCCCTCTGTAGCTCATGGTCAAGATCTGCTTGGGACTAGGGAGGAGACAATAGGAGCCATGTCTGTGAGTACTTCTTGGGGCTGTGCCCTACCACTGTGGTCGGTGTTTAATGGAATGGGATGTTGTCTTTTGCAAGTTATTGTGAGACTTAGATGATGATTCAAATATGCTTAGCTTCAGAACAGTTAGCTTCAGTGTGCACTTATTCATAATTTAACAATCTATTTACAGAAACCAATGTGGGGAGTTTCCAACCTAGAAACACTTGACTTAAGAACAGTTTATTTATTGGAATGGGTGGAGGCAGGAAGTGTGTAACCCTCTCATCGTTCTTGTGGAGGTGATTTCTGTCGTTCTGCAGATCCAGAGAGTAGGAAATGCAGTAGGGGAATATCCAGGTTCTCTAGATACTATACTTAACAGTGGGGTTACTGGGCCATAGGCAGGTGCATTTCCCATGCTAGCAGACTTTGCCAAATCGTTTTACAAGTGCTCGTACACAACCAGTAGGAGAGCGATGGGCTTAGTGAATGCAGTATTTGCAGCCCCAGTGCTGTGGCTCATCGCCCTCTGTCGCTCAGTCTCTGGACTGTGGTTTTGGAGCCCGCATTTCATTGCCAGCGCAGGTGGTGGTGGTTCATGTCCCGTTTCCAGGAAGGTGATGGGCCGAGAACATGGTCTGACATCCTGACTTGGTTCTCAAAGTACATTTACCACAGGTAATTGTAGAGTCATCGAGAGAAAATAAATCTTTACTCTTTGTTCTCTCATCTCAAGTAAAATGATTTTAAAACATTCCAATTCTTATTCTCATATTTGAGGGCCATATTTGTTTTTTTTTATTTACACTTATTTTTAACTATGTAATTAAATTGTAATAATTTCAGCACATGCTAGTTAAACACTAAGTTCTAATGTGTACAGTACAGGAAGATACAGTCTGTGTTTGGTGGGAGTCAGCATTAAAATGACTGATTCTTGGGCAACTGTACAAAGAAGAGCCCAGATGGAAAGAGAGCGACCTGTTTCTCTGGGGCGCTGTGGAGTGTGATGTGGCAGGGTCGTGGAGAGGCAAGGTCCACGCTTCTCTGGACTGGGTAAGAGGGTGTACAGGAATGCAAAATCTGTTGAAAGAAAACTCCAGGTTGAAGTGGAATTTCGTAGAATAGATTTAAACATGCTTTTGTGGGCTGGCTTGGAGACCTAGCCACCATTTTAAACAGTATTTTTCGAGTGCATGTCCCAAAATCTAAAGTAAATTACAATCACAAATAAAATCTGTTTGATTGGGGGAGGATAACTGGATAATATTCCCAGAAGTGTAGTTTGGCATGTAGGCACTCGGCTAAAAATTATTACATGAATGAAAGAGTGAGTCCGATATACGACTGAGGAGATCAAGGTAGTTTCTGGAGGGAGGGACCTTGTAGCTTCCAGGATGGCTTTCATGATCCATTCAGATCCAGCTGGAACCTTCTGCTGCTTCTCTTTATCTCTCACTCTTGTGATCATTTCAGTCTCCTTGTGTTTGTCTGCTTACCTCTCTCGTGGTACCTTAATGATGGACAGTTGCGTGTATCAATCCACATGGCTCTACCTTTTGTGAACAGACATCGGTAGGACTAATTCAGAGCTGAGACCGGGGAGCTGCTTTGCTTGGACCCCGAGTCTGGCTGCGCACAGGATACTGTGCCAACAGTAAGAATAATATGTTCTTATTTTACGGCACAGTGCCTCATTTTCCTTGTGTGTAAAATGGAGACAACAGTAGTGCCTACCTTGTATGCTTTAGAAGAGGTGTGAGTGAGTTAATGTATGAAAATGCTTAAGGAGTCATTGTTCCACATGGTAAGTCATCTTTATTATTATTACTTTCATCGTCCTCAATTTCCTTTTGTTATCTGTGTTCGATGCTTTATCCCAGGGTTCCCACCGTTCTTTTCAATAGCCTTTTGGCTATATTGCTGCTTTTTTCAGAAAGATATTTTCTCGCTTTGATAATTTTTTATTGTCGCCTTTTTATTTCTTTGCTCTCACTTTGTAAAATTGCAATGAAAATTAATATAGTCTATGATTTGAAGGTCTCTGAAGAATTTCTTGAGTTGGCTAAATGTGTTTTCCAACTTTTCCTTTACTTTACAAATATTATAGAATATTTTGGGCATTAAAAAGGCAGAACAATATACTGAACACCCATATATTCACCACACAGCTTCAGAAAGAATAAATTACAGATTCAATTAAAGCTTGAATGCCCCTTCTTCTTCCTCTTTCTTTCCCTCATCTGCTGGAGATCACCTCCATCTTGAGCTTGTATTTCTTTTAAAAAAAAAGATATTCTTCTGTATGTTTGTAAAGTTTTCATAATTACCATTATACTCTACACATTTATCTTTTTGTCTCTTTTTTGCTTAACATTTTATGTATTTTGAGATTTATTCATGGTGTTACAGATAGCTCTCGTTCACTGATTTTCATTGCAATATGGCATTATATGACTAGAACACAAATTCTTTATTCTCCTGTTGATGAATATTCACATTGAAAGGTCCTGTGGGTACCATATTTCTTCTCCTGGAAACCACCATCATTTCCATGCCGCTATCAGAAACAACATGGTAAAGAGCTTTTGTGTAGATTCCCCTTATATATGTATGTGACTGTTTCACTAGTTATTACACCCCAGACTGGGGTTACTCAGCTGCAGAGATGTACATCTCACACTTTTTAGGTTTTGTCTCTTCAAGGTTGTACTGCCTTTCATTTCTACCAATAGAGTGAGAGTTTCAACTGCTTCATGTCCATGTCAACACTAGGAGTTGTTGGAGTTTAATTTTTGCCAATAGTATTGGTTTGAAATGCTAGCTCCTTGTTTTAGTTAATATGTATTGGAATATTGAATATATATTTATAGGCTATTCCAGTTTCTGTTTTATGCCTTTCTATGTCCTTTGTCTTTTCTCTTTGGTTGCCTTTTTCTAGTTGATTTGTAGGAATTGTTTGATATATTCTCATCCTAGATTTTTGTTATATGCATTGTAAATTTCTCCTGGTCTGTACTCAGTCTACTCTTTCCAATAATTTATGTTAAAGCACACATACACACAGAGTCTGTGTCCTAAATGCAGGAGATGTCAACATTTTTCAGGACCCACTATCCAGTACAGAATTCTTAGCTCAGTAGCTCTTAAGGAGAGCATGTATTGGACTTTGAGGGGTGTAGCCCCCAGCAGAGAGTGAGGTCTGGTGTGTTTGTGTATGCTGGTTCTAGAGGGTCTGTGCGTACTGATCTAATGTTCTCATTTGGTTGTAAGCGTCTATATAACATATTTTTAGCACTTACTGTATTAATTATGGGTACAGTTGTTCTATATTACCTAGAAGGGTAATATAGGTGTTCAAGAGATTAAAGGCGACAAACACCTTCTTTTCCAGGCTCTGTGTTTGTCCATTTGTTTTCCATTCACTTCACAAATACTTGAGTGCCTGCTGTGGGCATAGTCATAGATGCTTCCATCCCATTGGATTTACCTACTGAAAAATTATGGTTATTCATAAATAATTGATGATATACTTTGTTGTTAAATCACTTTCAACAAACTGTAGTTGATGCATAAGTTGCATCATCTTTATTACATAGAGGTGACAATGGATCAAGACTTCGGAGAGAGAGATGAAGGTGGGGGTTAGGGAGAGAGAGAGAACACTGATGTGAGAGAGAGACGGATCGGCTGCCCCTTCCCGCCCACAAACCCCACGCTCTGACTGGGGATTGAAGGTGCAACCTTTTGATGTCCGGACAAAGCTCCGACCAACTGAGCCACCTGGCCAGGGCTTAATAAAGGTTATTTATCCACCTCTTTTAAAATGAAAGTCATTGTTAATATTTTATATGTCATGAAGATAGTAGGAATAAGAGGTGCTTTCTGGTGGTCATGATTTGGAAACAATATACTATCAAGGGAAAGAACCAAATTAGATTGGCTTTATACTTCTTTCCATTTTCACATGAAGTAATTAGAAAAATCTTTAACATTTTCAAACTAAGTACTTAAAAAAGTTCTAAAATGTTATTTAAACCACTTTACTATATTTCTGTGAACCAAGACATTAATGCAAGTTTGCTATTAAAAACCCTACAATTACATATAAATGAAATTGATTAAGTTTAAATGACTCACTCTGAACAAAGTGTATATTGTTCCCTCTGTGTTGCCACCCATCCTGTGGCAGTGCTATAAAGGCCCATGTAAGGTCACGTTATGTCCTGGTTAGTTAAGGTTATTTACCTTAAGGTAATTATGGCCGTGCGCCTGGCTTAATCAATAAAGTGTGGGTGGACGTGGTCTGTGTCACTGCAAGGCAGCCAGTGCACTGTTCGCCTCCTCTCCTCACTGCCACCCCCCAACCGCCCCCACCCCCGTTGGTGATGGTGATGTTCCAGATGGGGGAAGCTCTCCTCACCTGGGTCCGGGCTGTGAAGATGTGGAGCATGCGGAGCGGAGTTCCCAGAGGACATGCAGGGGCCGTGGGGTGGGAGAAAGTAGACCTCGATTGCTACAAGCCCTCAGATTTGGGGGTCTTTTTAAAACCAGATGGCTGCTTTTTTTTTTTGCAAGTTTAACCTGCTTAATCCTACTAAGCACCTCTACTATTGTTACATTTCAAATCAATTTTTTTATATAGTCTTTAGTGATACAAAAGTTCAAGCAAATGCAATTATTAGCATTCCATGAAGTTTGTTTTACATGGTTGCTATTGATCTGACCATTGCACTGTATAAAGGTAATATTTATTGTGAAACGTTGTCATTTTTATATTTTCTTTCTTCATAGACAGGCACCTTCATCCTAACTTCTGTGGAAAGGCTTGAGAATGGGTGACATTTATCATAAAGTTGTACTATTCCATGACAGTGTGCCTTCCTGCATCGCACCTTCTCTTCCTTCATGCTTTCCCAAGCATGGGAAAAGTGGAAGACAACTATGTGTTTTTTGAGAAATACTTTACTTATTTATTTTAGAGAGAGGGAAGGGAAGGAGAAAGAATGGGAGAGAAACATCAGTGTGTGGTTGCCTCTCATGTGTCCCCCCACCAGGGACCTGGCCTGCAACCCAGGCATGTGCCCTGACCGGGAATCGAACCGGCGACCCTTTGCTTCACAGGCCCAGGCCCAATCCACTGAGCTACACCAGCCAGGGCCTATGTGTCATTTTTATATTCCTTTTTCTTACTCAATTTTATAAGGCCATTTTGGCCTAACAAGCAAGGGCTTGCAGTACCAAAGTATCATGCACACGTGCGTGCACACACGCTGCTGCCTTCTCATACAGAGCTTTCCTAACACATCAGACTGTGTGCTTTATGTGTAGTTAGTGTTTTCACTGTGACTTTTCTCCTGCGCTTTGGGAGTATAGCAGCTCATAATTGCTTTTTTCTCTCATTATTTTCATTTCTCTGCTTAGTTTCATTAAAAGCTCAATTGGTGTTAACTGCCAACTTAAAAAAAATTTTGTTTATAGATTTTATTTAAATTGGTATGTTATAAATTATACAGATGATAAAACTGGATTTCCTTACTTGATGAAGTTGATGTACACCTTGATTTTTAATTTGAATAACTATTTGATAGGTCACCATTGTGTGCCTAGTAAATTTAGGTAATTGCCTCATTACTTTTTAATCTTACGTCCTTCCACTAGGTGGTGCTCACTCCTTTATGAAATCTGAGAATTAGTTCAAGAAATTTGTCAGTCGTGTGTCACTGATGGGTGAAAAATAAAGAAATGCAAATTCAGGCCCAAGTAGCATGAAAAACTCATGAAATTCCCCGATGTCATGTAAAGAACCAAATAACTTTGTGGTTGAGGCGTTTGTGATTAACAATGTATTATGTTTCCCAGGAATCAGTAATTTTATTATATGGCCCATTTGTATAAAAGGTACATAAATGCTCATTGTACATTATATTAGGTGATGGGGATGCAGTGGACAACAGCAGGCACGGTGGTCTTTAGCCACATGACTCTTGAACAATACTCCAATAGTCACTTAAATAAGTGTAAAATTATAACCAAGGTACGGATATGGACAGGTTTTTGGTACTTGGAGCATATAAAGAGGGAAGGAGGGGCTGGCTTACATTCTGGGAGTGTTTTGTTTAAGAAGCAACTACTGAGCTAGTTAAATGAATCTGAAGGTTGCTTAAGAATTGACCAGGGAAGAGTGGGCTGGGCAGAAATGAAACAGTTTACATTAGTGTTGGGCAGTCTTCGTCTGCACCCCAGGCATTGGTTGGATGCAGGGGGCCTTTTCAGTTTGGAGACTTGTATTCTTCGACTGTTATTTCTTTAATTTTCTTCCTTTAGCTATTTTCTCTTCCATCTTTCTATAAGTTCTTTTAGGTGCATATTGGTTTTTCTAGATTAGTAGTCTATTTTTTTCTTCTGCTTTTGTTTTTGAGAAATCCTCAACTTTTACTTTTCATCTTTGTATTTAATTTTTAAAGACTTTGCTATCAAAATATTCATTCTAATGACTTCTATTTTCATAGCATCCTAGTCTTATTCCATGGGTACACTGTAGAGTCTTTCTAAGAATCATTAAAACAAAGCATAGCAAACAAACAAACAAAAAATGCTACTTATTGACTTCTTACTATGTGCCCTATACTTTTCAAAGTTCTAACTCCCTTGTTTGATGCTTCTAGGAACCCTAACAGAAATGTACTCATCCTTATCTCCCTTGTTAGCCTAGAGGAACAAGGTACTGCTCTCACTGAGGTGACCCAACCAGGTAGGCAGTGGAGCTGACTTGAACCCAGGTGGTCTGACTCAGATTAGTTCTGCGTTTTTGACATCAAGCTGTTCTATTGGTTGATAGATATTTAGTAGGATGATTTGGTTTCTTAAATTAAATTTATTGGGGTGACATTGGTTAATAAAGTTACATACCTAGGTTTCAAGTGTACAATTCTAGAATGCATCATCTGTATGTTGTATCGTGTGTCCACCACCCAAGTTCAACTGTCCTTCCATCGCCGCATATCCCCCCAAAACTCCCTTCTGCCTTCCCCACCTCCATTTCCCTCTGCTAACCACCATACTGTTGCCTGTGTCTATGAGGTTTCGTATGTCTCATTAGTTCATTTGTTGTTTCTAGATTTATATTGCACATGTGACCAAAATCATACGGTTATTGACTTTGTCTGATTTATCTCACTTAGTATACTCTTCTCAGGGTCCATCCATGTTGTTGCAAATAGCAGTGTTTTATCATTTCTTAGGGCTGAGTAGAATTCCACTGTATGTCTGTACCACATCTTCTTTATCCAGTCCTGTGTCGAGGGATACTCAAGCTGCTTTTATGCCTTGGCCTCCGTGAATAATGATGCGTAGGGGTGCATATATGTTTACAAATAAATGTTTTCAAATTTTGTGGGTAGATACCCCGAATAGGGGTTGCTGGGTCATATGGTGACTCTATTCTTAATTTTTTGGGGGAAATTTCCTACTGTTTTCTATGGCAGCTGCTCCAGTTTACACTCACACCAGCAGTGAATGAGGGTTCCTTTTCCCCCACAACCTCTCCGACACTTGTGACTACTTTTCTTGTTGATAGTAGCCATTCTAACGGGTGTGAGGTGGTATCTCATTATAGTTTTGATTCGCATTTCCCTAATAATTGGTGAAGTTGAGCATCTTTTCATGTAACTCTTGGCCATCTACATGTCTTCTCGGGAGAAGTGTCTGTTGAGGTCCTCTGCTCATTTGAAATTAGATTGTTCTTGTTATTGAGTCGCATGAGTTCTGTATACACTTTTGATATTAACCCCTTGTTGGAGCTGTTTGCAAATATCTTCTCCCATTTGGTTGGATGTCTTTTTGTTTTGTTAACAGTTTCTGTTGTTGTGCAGCAGCTTCTTAGTTTTGTTCTGTTTTGTTCACAGTCCTTCATTTCTCTGGGAGTTTTTGTTTTATTTTTTGGTCTACTTGTTTACCCTGTTGAAAGCTTTATTAAGTATGTAGTAATTTTTGGTCACCAGCCTGTACTTCATAGTGAGAGATTACAAAGATGATCCGAAGCTCTTTGTCCCTGGGGAGGGCTTCATGCCTGGGGAACTTCTCTTTACGGCAGTGGTTTTCAGCCTAGAAGGGTAGTGTTGAGAGGCTTGGGGGAGGGGATGATTTTGCAGTATTTGGAGGCACTTTTGATTGTCAGGACTTGAAGAGGGGTGTGCTATTGGTGTCTAGTTGGTAGAGACCAGGGATACTGCTCAACATCCTACAGTGCACGGTACAGCCCCCCATCATCAAGAACTAATCATCGTAATGCCAGTAGAACCGAGATTGAGAAACCCAACTTTGGAGTGAAGGGATGAAACATCAGCCACTAATAGTTGTTGGAGAGGTCGCAAATTTCAGCATGTAGAGGGTTTTTTTCTCCCTGAGGCTTTTCCGTTTTTTCATCACAGAGACTTGGTATTTGCTCTCTGGGTTGTAGGTGGCAGCTGCTTCAGCAGGTAAGGGGAAAGGAGCCGTGCGGTATTGGGGTGTTCAGCGCCACTGGCCCGCCCCACACCCTGGCCCCATAGCCTGGCATCTTAGTCATGAGTATCAGTGATCTCTGGGTCAAATAGGCTCTTTTTCTGCAACCTCCCAACTTGTTATAATTTTCTGCTGTGGCTTCCTTTTTCTAGAAATTCGTTGAACTCTCTAGTCTTCTGATAGACTGATTTTCATTATTTTGAATTTTAAAAATACTTTAGTTTTCTTAGGGTGGAGAAGAGTTCCTTATCTGTTATTAATTACTAAATTTGTAACCATAATTTTGGGTGAACTTATTATACTCTATCAACTAACTGCTTATGCCATAATTTTATTTGATCATTTCCTTAGAGTTTGAATTTTCCCTATCAAGTCTTAGGTTATTCTTTATGTTCTTATTTTATCCTATTTTATCTTGTCGATTCTTAGGTTATTTTGAAATACAGTTTATATAAGGGCGATAGGATGAATGCTTGAGTCTTTCCTTTAGCTTACTGATTTTAAGAATGTTGTTTGGGTACCCTCGCATCCTCCAAAGTTAATCAGTAATCTCTTTGACAAGTATCATTATAAGCTCAAAGATTTTTATGTATTCGATCGGGGCCAGTCCACTGCAGTCCTCCTTTTTGATGCTCAGATCTCTCCACGTGTGGCCCAGGGCTGCTTCTGTTTGTTGACAGGACTCCGGTTACACTCGGGCCACTTCCATGCTTGTCGGGTTGACAGGGTGTCTCAGGCTTATGTTACAAATTTCCTTCTCCTATGTATTATTTCAGATCAATTATTTGAAATGAGACTCTGTTTTTTTCTTTTAAGGTACTACTGTTTCCTACCAGTGACCAGTAGAAATCTCTGTACCCTGCTCTCCTCAGCCTCTGCTTAATGTACTGTCTTTTTACTTCAGTTAGTACCAGTAAAGTATTCAGTGAGCTTATTTTATTTTCTATACATTCTCTCCCCTCTTTTCCTAATATTTTGGGTCTCTTTGGGCCTAGTGATAATGGGTCTCTTTATTTTTTTCCCCATGAATTATTTGTTGTCATGTGTTTTCATTACTACTTAACTTGGATTTTATTTCTTCATTCTATCATTTATTTCCCTTATTGTAACTTTCCATGTCTCTGCTGTTAGTATTGCTTCTAGTTTAATCTTCACTGCTAAGTGTCTAATACATTCCAACTCTATACCTTCCTGTTTTCTGATCATCTCATTCTGAGCCTTTTGTAATTCTGGTCTTGCTGTTTTTTTTAAAAAATAATTTACAATATATATTTTTTATTTGCAATAACTCATTTAAAAACGTTAGGTTACATATTCATCTGCTTTCTGGTCATAATTATCTGGTGTGTCTTCATTGTGTTTTGCATGTTAATTATGTTTGGTTTTCTAATATCTATCCATGTTTGAGTGAAATGAATCTCCCTATACATTTTGGAGGGTAGGAGCTAACTGTGGAAGGGTAACTTTTCTAGATTTGTGCCTGCTATTGCTTCCTTATCTTCACTGTGAATTTTTTTTAAAGGTTCTATCAATGTAGGCACCACTTTATTATTTATAAGATCTGGCCTTTCTGGTTCCCCCATGCGTGGAATCTGAACCTTTTCTTTCCTGTACTTCTGGTGTTTCTACCCTGCTCACTTCCAGGAAGATTCTCCCCTGTCTGGTGGTACTCTCTTTTTGGAAAGGAGCTTCTGCCATCATCTTACCTCCCCTTGTCTTATATTTGTTTTTTTTTTAAATACTAAAAAATTTTATTTTCTTGCAACCCAACCTAATGATATACAGACACTCCATAATGCTTGTAGATGACTGAAAACATGAAAAGGGCTAATCCACATAAAGTACCAAGAACAGAGTCTGGCAAGAGTAAGCATTCAAATTAGTTGGTATTGTAGTTATTAGGAATAATTAGAAAATGCCATTCTCATTCAAGAAAATAAATAACTTTGAATAAAATATTAAGGTTGGCAGTGATTAAAAGAAAAAATGTACAAAATAAGACTAATTTATTGCTAGTCTTACTCATTTTTTGGCAGATGTGTAATTAGATATATGAGGAGCCAATCAGTAATATAATTGGTATAATTTCTATAACTCAGAAAGTCCTATTTTGGAATACTGTGTTCTTTAATGTTTTATTAGATTTATTTTTATTCTTTGGAACTTGATGAAAAGTATTATTTGATCTTGGCTGGGAGAGTAACTTTCTGCTACCTCTCATTGGCAAATATTTGTTATACCCACATAATCTGACTTGGTCTAATAGGATCTCGATGACCTCAACAGTAGCTGCTTTTGCCGAAATAGAAATAAAATAGTGTATGTCTAGGGCAGAGCAAGAGTCTAGAATGAAATGAGATTTGTGAATGTGTTGCATATAGCTTTTTAACCTTCCTATATAAATCAGAAGCGGGAGAGGATTGAATAATGTCTAGCTTTTTTTGAGGTTTTTCATACAGATCCAACAGTATTTCTTAAATCACCTATTTATTTATTTATGCTTTATTAAAAAATTATCCATGGTACATTGGGGTACATGGTATGGTACTCACTTATATTTGGTAAAATACGTTCTTGGAATTCATAGGACAGTATGGTATCTTGTAACTTCATGAAACTGGTCTGCCAAAGTCCGTGACATCATCCTCTCTGTAGGCCAATGAAAGTACATTGCCTCATCTTAGTTTTGGCCTGTTGGTGAAATTTGCAAAGATGTTAGCACATGCTCTCTTGCGCTGCTGGGATAGTGATGACTGCTGCTTCGGCAAAATTATTGACTGCGACCAGGGAAGGGCTCTGAGCATCTAGGGGATAGTGGAAGTACTCTGATGGAAAGATGTTTGGTTTTTGAATAACTGCATGAGACAGGCCAGACTCCCTCCCCTCATTCTCTTTCCCATGAGCCTCTTTTCTGGAACGTGACATGAGCAAAAAGTAAGACAAGCCAAAAAAGAAAAGATATTACAAAACTGCAGCAAACCTACTCTACAGAAAGACTATAGAAAAAAGAACAGAATTATAGGAGTGCAGTGCAAGCATAGGATATCGTGGTCCACATTTACACGGAATATGTGCAATGATTTGTTTATCTGAGGATCCCATAAAATACTTCAGCTGCCTAACTTAAAATAAGGTATGCTTAAAAAGTTTGGTCTCTGCATAATCTTTTCACTACATAGCTGTTAAAAAGCTTTGGGATATATAGAGAAGACCCAGCTAAATTAGTTTCTCTTTACAGTGAGGTGACACACCTCTACTTTTACAAATGTCTGGCCTCACTTGAAGTGCCATCAACCCCGCAGTTTTGGCTTCCTTAGCATCTTGCCACCAAACCTAACTAGCAGTTTTTCCTTCATCTATTAAAATATAAAACTGTAAGGAAAAGAGACTTTTCCCACAGCATAGGATTCTGAGATTAAAGATTTAAGAGAAGAAAGTTAGAGGTGGTATATACAAAAATTTCTCTTACTTTCCTGCTTCTGGTTTTCATTAACTTCATTAATTTCCATTTTCTTTTGTTCACATATGGTTATTTTTTTAAAAGAAAATTGGCTAACAAGCAAGTTAAAACAACTGTTATTAATTGCTTACCATCAACTCCTCCAACCAGCAGGCCCTCAGGATGTCTTACATCCCTTCTGTATCTTCGACGCTGATGGGGCACATTCCTAGACACTCACTGGACACTTATTAATTTGTGCTTTGTGTGTAATGTGACATTCTCAGAAACTTTGAGTATAATTTATCTTCTGGAATACTGAAAGGTTTTAAATCAACTCAGAGTAATTAGGTTATTATTACATAACTTATACGATGACATCAGAGAACACATTTCTAAGCTTGTTACCTGAGTCAGAAACTAAAGGGAGGAAATGAGTCAAGATATAAAAGATGAGCTTTACTCACAGATTATTGGGAGTGAACACACAGATTTGGGTGGAAAGTGGAACTTCTAAAATATTGTTGAAATAAAAACTCAGTGGATTTAATGGCTTAAATTGCAAATTAGATACAGCTGAACAGAATTAGTGACCTTTAAAATGTATCTGAAGTAGAGAGATCTTTATAATTATTTCTTTTTATTATATATCATAATTATATAATAACCACTGTAGGGCAATTAGTATGAAAAGTTAGGTAAAATATGAGCGCTTCTATAAAAACATGACTTAGAGATTTGTTGGGAAGAAAGAGGAAGTCAAAATGAGAAAAAGAAACCACCAGGGTCAGATGGCTTCACTGTTTTATTCAACCAGACTGTCAAGGAACATGTCATTCCAATCTTTCACGGGTTCTTTCAGAAAGCAGAATAAAGACAGTAAGCCTCTCCCATTCCATGGGACTCATTATACCTTGATATCAGTCAATGTCAGTACAAGTGAGGCCAAGTTCAGTTCATGAAAACAGAAGTAAGAGTGTGAGCAAATGGAAAGCAAAAGTGAAGCTAAGAGATAATATACTATGACTGAATTGGATATAACATTAAAAAATATGTAAAAGTAATTATTACATATAATTATTTTCATAGATATATGAAAGACAAAATTAATAGCACCTTAACCTTCATTTATAAATGAAATAAAGATACTCGTAGAAAATAGGAATGGGAAGATTGAGAAGAAACTTTCTTATAGATAGCTACTAATCTCTATAATAATTATTTTTTATGGGGGAAAATTAAAATCATTCCCTTTAAAATCAGGAACAAATATAACATCCTTCCTATCACCACTTAAAAAAATCTTGTAATGGGGATACTAACCAGAGCTCTAGAACAAGAGATAAGAAAGAAGGGAAAAAGAAGGATTGGAAGGAAAAAACAAAACTGTCATCATTTACCAGTGATATTGTCTCTGCAGAGCCAACCCCCAAAAAATGTATAGGCCAATGAATAGAGAGCTTAGTGCTGGTTGGCTGAATGTACAGATTATGCAAAAATCAGTTGAGTTTGTAGTCTCCAGCAACCAACAAAATAAATACAAAATTTTTTTTACCCTGTGTACAATTGCAGCAAAAAAGTAAGTGACATAAGAAAATGTATAATAAAATATTCACAATATATACACGCTGTGAGACTTTACTAAAATATTTTAGACAGAAGAAGTGGAGAGTGAGGCCATACTCATGAATGGGAAGACTCAATATTGTACAGATGCTGCCTCACCCAACATGTTCCCAGCCTGAGTTTACAGAGACTAGCAAAGTGCTAGCGGGAGCCAGCCTGCCCCCAGTGGAGATGATAAGGGTGGGGGTGTGCTTTTCGTACCACATACCAAGGTTTATTATGAAGTCTTCGTAATGAAGATGACCAGGTGTCGTAAAGTGGAAAAAAGGATGGAAGAACACCGAGTTACAGACCTGAAAGTGTGGAGCTTTGACAGGACAGTGGAGAAGAAGCTGACGAAATAGTTTACCCACGTAAAGAACAATGGATTGGCATCCCTTTTACTTCCTAGGGAAAATCACTTTTCAGTGGGTTATAGATCTAAATGTGAAAAGTAAAACTTCAGAGATTTTGGAAGATGAGATGGGAGAATGTCCTATTTGCCTTAAAAGGCAGTGTGAAAATTTTGACTACATTAAACCTGAGAACTTTAGTTTATCAAAGTATCTCATAAAATAAATGAAAAAACAAGCCATACATTGGAAGAACGTAATTATACTTAAAATTGTCAAAGGTTTAGTTCCTGAAAATATGAAGAAAACCTACAAAAGTATAAGAAAATCGTCAGAAACTCATAGGACCAATAAATCTAAAAAATATTATCAGTAAGCATGAGATGCAAATTACTAATCTGACAATAAGCTAGTTATTCTTTTAGACACACTAGATTGGCAAAAATGAAGAAATCTGTTAATACCGAGTATTGGTGAGTACGTGGATCAACTTTTACATTTTGCTAACGGGGTATAAATAGATACTGCCATATTAGAAAAGAATTTGACATTTAACTAACAAGTCAAAAATAATTAAACTCCGTGACCCAGCAGGTCTTCTTATAAAAACAGCTTAGGGGACCTCATACATATGTGTACTAGGGAACTTGTACATGAATGTTTATAGAAGGAGAGTTCTTAATAGAAAAACAGAGTAATTCAGATGCCCATTGACAGGAAATTAGATAGTTTGTGGGCTTTTTGCACAATGAAATGATTATGCAGCAGTGAAAAAAGCGATCACAGGATAAGCAACAAAATGGATAATCTTCAAATACAAGTGTTGAGGGAGAAAAAATCAAGTGTGAAAACTCCTTACAGTTTGATAACATCATCATCATGCTCAAAAAGTGGGCAAAATCGAACATGACCACTACTTACTACTGAAACATTCACATGCGAATTATAAAATCGGTGTTGGTATATTTCAGTGTAAAGATAGAAAAACAGCCTGGGTGACGGTCACCTCTTGGAGGAGCCACAGCGATGGATGCAGTGTTCTAGTATGTGGTTCCTTGGGAGGTTCCTGGCTGTTCCTTATAAATTAGGCTCTATTAATATTATACAAAGTACTAATGCTTATACATTTCATGTCTTCTTTTTATGCATCAAATGATATATTAATAAGATAATAATACGAAAAAACAGAAAAACGTCAACTGACTATATTCGATAATTTCATTAAAGACTTTATGAACATTAGGATTTTAATTTAATTTTGTTGGTTTGCCTAGAAGATAAGCACCTTCAGGATCATGTGGGAAACTAAACTGCAAGTTCTGTTTCTATTCAGATTGGTCTGCTAGGAGTCAGTGCTTCTCAAAGGGATTTTTGGAAGATGTCACACTCATGTTCTTTTGGGTTTGATGTGATTAACTGATAATGGCTCTTTAAAATTTCTGAGACCAAAGTCATCTGGTCTGTATGCATGGGGCTCACTTTTAATGTAATTTACTGGGGATCATTTCTTCCGATTACTTTTCTTTCCTGTTACCCTTCTTTGATTTTTCCCATTTATTTGATGATTCTTTATTGATAAATATGTGTGTCTAGTTTGACAAGCACAAGTGGTTGCTTTGGTCAGGTCTCCCTTCTGGGCAGGTGAGTGGTGGCCTCCTAGGCTCGATGGGCTGGAAGAGGTCATCAGACCTCCAGATCCCTTCAGTCAAGGTGAGCGGTGGGAACAGGAAGATTTTTTTAAAAACTTAGAATACAATACTAAGTACATATTTGGGGCTGCAGTCTGTTGTACTGATACAGTTCCTAAAATTCTTTAATCTGTGCCCTCCGGTACTTTCCTATTTCCAAATTACAACAATCTTGTTTGCTTAAAAAACCTGAATTTATTCTTTTAGAGCCTGGAGGTGAGAAGTCTCACGGAGCTAAGATGAAGGTGTCCACAGAGCTGACTCCCCCACTGCCGTGGGGAGAATGCATTGCCTGTTCTAGCTTCTCCAAGCTGTCCTCATTCCTCGGCTTGCGGCTGCATACCGTTATTTTTTTTTTTTTCATCATTACCTACCCTTCCTGTGTCACATAATTTTCCTGCATCCCTCTTATATGGACCCTTGTGATGTCACTGGGCCTACCAAAATAGTCCAGGATAATGTGCCCATCTCAAGATCTTTAACTTCCACATACCGGTAACACACCTTTACCATGTAAGGTAACACATTCACAGGTTCTGGGGGTTTGGATGCAGACACCTTTGGAGGGGGGCGTTACTCAGCTATCTCGTGCCTCATTTTTGTTCCCCGGAGTTTCTTTTCCTCTAGCCTCTGCAGCTGGGCACAGTGATCTCTGTTCATTTGGAGCCATAGATATTGGAGCCATTCCTTACCAGCCTCCCCAACCCTGCCGTCTTTGTCATGGAAGCCTGTAACTGGCTGCCCGGTGGCCCTTCTCTGCCTGCCTCTGTGTGGAGCCCCTGGGTGCAACACTCTGCTTAATTACCCAGCAGTTCCCACCAAGTGAAGCCAAGGGCAGACAGTTAGGTATATATACTCTGTGAGGAGGTGCTAGTTCAGTTTTGGATTCCTTCCTTTCTTCTCTCGATAAATATCCTTCAAATAGTTTTCTCTGTGTCTCAGTAGCACCAAATCCTCCAGTGCCCTTCCCCCTCTGGCTGCCCACCTACAGGCTCCTCTTCCCACCGTAATGTCTGAGGTGCACTGGCCTTCTCCCCAGTCCACTTCTCTCCTCACACTGTCTACAGTCCTCTCTCCCCAGGTGATTTTCTTTTTTAATCCAAAATGTGTTCATTAGGATATTTCCCCATTCACCTGGGTTCGGGGTGCAGTTAGTTCTGCTTCCTTTCGAAGGAGCATCCTCTCCCAGCCTTGCTTTTCCTCCTGTGGGCTGACAGAGGACAGTGGTGCAGCCACCACACAGAACTGCCATCTGGGCTGACTAAAGACGGCGGTGATGTGGTAGCATCCCAAGCATTTTGCACCAGCACTGCTTACGTTTCCTCTCCTCTTCTGGAGAGGGATGAAGGAGGTCCTTAGCGAGAGGCATGTTGTCCTGGGGAGGTCATCACCATCCCTCCCCTGGTGGCTTTGTTCCCTTCCGTTCACTGCAGTTACCATTTGCATCCCTAAGTCTTCAGACCATCTTCAGTTTCCGTCCTTTTCTACTTGTGCATTTGGGTGTCTCACAGGACTTCACACCGAATGTATCTAAAACTAAAGTCACGATCTCCTCTCCGAATTTGGTCCTTCTCTCTCAAATTCTCTATTTCGGTAAATGACCGTGTTATTCCTCCAGTTCTTCCTCGTGGAAACATAGGGCTCAACTTAGATACTTCCTCCTCCCACTATAAGCAGTTAAACTCCAAGTACTTTTTGTTTTACCTGATTTAGCTATTCAGCAAATATTTGAGTAGGTACTAAGTCCCCTGTATTATTGTAGGCCCTGGGCACATAGACATAAACATGACAGACTTGGGCCTTCTTTGCTCACAGAACTTACCATTAAAGAAGTAACAAACACATGAACAAGATAATTTCTGATAGTGATAAATACATGAAAGTAATAAAATAGGGTGATGTGAGAAATAATAATATAGGATCATGGAAGACCTCTTTGATGAGGTAATGCTTTATTTTTATTTGGTTTCATACATGTATATATTGCAAAATGATGATCATTATAAAGTTAGTTAACACATCCATCACCTGACAGAATTACATTCTTTTGTGGTGAGAACATTTAAGATCTACTCTGTCAGAATTTTCATGCCTGTAACACAGTATGGTTAACTATAGTCACCATGCTGCACATCCGAGCTCCGGAACGTAAAGGTAACATTTTACTTGACACCCGAATGACAAGGAATTGGCCTTAAAGATCTGGAGGCAGAATGTTCTAGATAGAAGCAACTGAGGTACAGAGTCCCTAAGTTAGGAAGACTGGCATATCTGAGATATGGGAAAAGCCTGATGCAGCCTGAGTGTGGTGAGTGAGCAGGAGTGGTGGGGCCTGCATTCAGACAGGAAATAGGGCTCATATGGAGCAAGGAGGGCTTGTGGAGGACAGAGTAATATGTCCCCATCCACGTCTTAATTTGTCACCTCACATGGCAAAAGGGATCCAGTGTGATTGAATTAAGGATCTTGAGATTGGGAGGAAATCCTGGATTATTCAGGTAGGTCCAGTGTGATCCCAAGATCCTTTTAAGAGGAAGCCGGAGGATCAGAGTCAGGAAGGAGATGAGATGTGAGGCTGGAAAGCGGGGGTTGCGAGGAGGGGAAGGGAGAGAGTCCTGTCTGTTATAACCTAATTCAGAAATGACACCCAACACTTTTGCGTATTTCTGTTCATTACACAAATTACAGTGAAGCCCCTGGGTCCAGCCATCCCACAAGGGGAAAGATTGCATGAGGGAGTGAACACAGGGAGGGGAGGATCTTTGGAAGCCATTTTAGAAACAGCTCATAGCACTTAATAAATTATTGTTGAATAACGAATATTAATATTCTACACCCCACTCTTTTCCTGAATCTCTGCTTCCCTGAGTTTGGGGTTCTTTGGACCTCTGATACCAACATGCCTACTTTTCTAAGCTGGGCTCTTTTTGCCTGTAAGTATAGAATATGGTGATTCAGGTAGACTTTTTCTACTATTTTATCTTAATAGTTTCTGAAAAATTTTCCATGTTTCCTGATATTTGGGTGACATTTTTCTCTGCTATTACCATGTATTTATTTATTTTTATTTTTTGGTAATTTCAGTGGTATCCTGCGTAAAAAAGGTGATAAATTTGTGGTTGGAATTCACCATCTTGACACCTGAAGGGCCTTGTTCTCTGCTTTCAGGTAGCCCTTTCCTTCTTTAGTGGAATTTCTCGTAGCTCCGTGTGTGAAACACTGAGCGGATGGAAACTGTTCTTTTGCTCTTTCAGAGAGTTATTTTTTTCAGCCTAATTTCAGAGTAGAAATTATACAGATTCAGTCCTAAAGGTTGAATTCAGTTGCTTTGTGAATAGTGGTTTGGGATTTTAGATGCCTAAACTACCTTTTTTCTTAGTAATAATATATTAACTTTCTGCCATTTTCAAATAGTCAGATTTTATGAATGTTTCGGTACAAACTATTGGAGATAATCTTAAAGCTAGTAGAAAAACATACACATTTTAGAATTTCATCTTTGTAAATATGTTTAACATATGCCTTTATGATTTCAAGGACTTAACAGAGTGAAAAGTTAGAAAAATAATCTTAAGAAAATTGAGGTTCTATTTTATTAGAAGCGAATTACAAATATTCTAACTTATATTTTGGAAGCCTAGGATATTTAACTTTGAGGTGGTAGGGAAATTTGTTTTGGAACAAGATTAAAATGGTCAGTTTTGTTCTGCATTTACTTTGCCCACCAAGGGGCCATCTTCCTGTCAGCAAAGGCATTGCAAGTTTTTGTTTCTTACAGCCCAGAGGTGGTTTTGGTTATTCAAGTCTGCAAAGCCTCATATATAATAGCAGCTTCGTTTTCCTATTAAAAATGAATTCACAGTAAAAGATGTTTTTCGTAGAAAGGTAAACATTTTAGGTAACTCTGCCAGGAATTGGAGGGCAACGGTTTTATATAAAACTTAGAGGGTGGAGAGAAGAATGCCATTTTTTAGATATGCTACAATTACGATTATATTTGTGACAATTACAAACACAAATGTTTAAGAGCTTTGAAATATCCCGGCTGTGATGGTAGTAGCACAAGCAAATAACTTGTTATGTTATTATACAAAACAGAAACATAGACTAGTATTTTACACATAAAATGTATTAGTAAAAACTACAGAGTTGAAAAGCACAGAAATGTGTGAAAGAAAGGACAGTTTCGAAGTGGCGCAGTAAATGAAAGAAGATGATGCCAGCAGTCCTGGGTGGATGCCAGAGGCGCTCGGTCTGGGACGCTGTCATGAATTGCTTAGGGTTACATGTGCTCCCGGTTGCAGCTAGAGGCCAGAGTGAAAGGCAGAACTTTCGAAAAATACGAACAATGAAACAACATTAGGGACGGAGCAAACTCAAATTTCAGGAAATGCTAAAACCGGTTGTGTCTCTGTTTAAGTTAACCCTTCAAAAGTCTACTAGCCCTTTTCTTAAAGCTTCAAGACATTGAAATCATGGCTTTATAGAAAAAGATGATCTGGTTCTGAGGGTAACTTGGACCTGTGGTTTCAGGTAAAGTGCTAGATTCTAAAGAAAGTGTGCATGAGGTAAAAAGTGTTCCTGTTCCTATGCTAGAGGCGTGCAATTTACTGGGAGTGGAGCAGACACAAAGAAACGTTAGATTTCCCTGTATTTGTGACACGGACTCAGAGTCTGCATGTAGTGGTGGTTCTCAAAGTGTGGTCTGTGGGCCCCTGAGGGTCCCAGACACGATTTCAAGCTGTCTGCAAGGTCAAAACTATTTTCAGAAAAATATTATGATGCTATTTGCTTTTTTCCCACTGGATTGGGATTTATATTGGTGGAGAAAATCAATGGTGGATAAACCTGCTGATGCGTTCACACAAATCAAGGCAGCAGCACCAGGTGGGACTGGTTAGTACATGTGTTCCTCACCAACAGTGCACTCACAGTAAAAGAAAACAAATGCTAGTTAAATTTTTTTTTTTATTTTTTCATTTACAGTTGACAGATTATACTAGTTTCAGCTATAATCCTTCATTAGATAGTATGTAACTTATGAAGTGATCACTCGGATAAATCTAGCACCGTACATAATTATTACAATATTATTGATATTTTCTATGCTGTTCTTTACATCCCCATTACTGTTCTGTAACTACCAATTTGTACTTCTTAATCCCGTCACCATTTTCAACCAACACCCCAGCCTCCCTCCTGTCTGGCAACCATCAAAATGTGGTTTGTATCTATGAATCTCTTTCTGGTCTGCTTGTTTACTTATTTTGTTTTTTAGATTTCACAAACAAATGAAATCATATGGCATTTATCTTCCTCAGTGTGCCTTATTTCACTCAGTATAATACCCTCTAGGTCTGTCTATGTTGTTGCAGGTGGCAAAGATTTCATTCTTTTCTTATGGCCACGTCATATTCCATTGTATGTGTGCACCACTTGGTGTTTATCCGTTCATCTACTGATGGACACTTAGGTTGCTTCCAAATCTTCACTATTGTAAATAATGCTGCAGTGAACATAGGATTGCATAGCTCTTTTCAGTTACGTGTTTTTGGTTTCTTCAGAAAATACCCAGAAGTGGAATTTCTGGGTCCTTCTTTGTCTCTCATTATAGTCTTTGTTTTATTTATTTATTTTATCCCCACCTGAGGACGTTTTCATTTGCTTTTTTTAGAGGGAGCAAGAAAAACATTGATGTGAAAGAAGCATCAACCAGTTGCACCCAGACCTGGGATTTACTGGGAATCAGACCCACAATCTTTTAGTTACGGGACAATGCTCCACCCACTGGGCAATACTGGCCAGGGCATAGCCAGTATTCTAATGTCTGTTTTGTCTGATATAAGTATTGCCACCCCAGCTTTTTGTTTGTTTGTTTGTTTGTTTCCATTTTCTTAAAATATCTTTTTCAGTACCTTTACTTTTCAGTCTGTGTGTGTCTTTCAAACTGAAGTGAGTCTCTTGTAGACAGTTGTTTTCCATGAAGACACCTTATGTCACTTGATTGGGGCATTTAATTTATTTACATTTAAAGTAATTGTTGATAGACATGAATTTATTGTCATTTTATTATTTATATTTTTTATCTTTTTTTTTTCTTCTTCTTAAAGAAGACCCTTTCACATTTCATGAAATAATGGTTTGGTGGTGATGAACTCCTATAGTCTTTTATTGTCTGGGAAGCTCTTTATCTGTCCTTTGATTCTAAATGATAGCTTTACAGGGCAGAGAAATCTTGATTGTAGATACTTGCTTTTCATCACTTGGAATATTTTGTGCCTATCCTTTCCGCCCTAGAAAGTTTCTGTTGAGCAATCAGCTGACAGTCTTATGGGGGCTCCCTTATAGGTAACTAACTGCTTTTCTATTGTTGTTTTTAAGATTCTCTCTTTGTCTTTAACCTTTCGCATATTAATTATTATGTGTCTTTGTGTGGGCCTCTTTGGGTTCATGTTGTTTGGGACTATTTGGCTTCCTGGATTTGTATGTCTATTTCCTATACCAAGTTAGGATAGATTTTCATCATCATTTTTTCAAATAGGTTTTCGATTCCTTCTTTCTCTTCTCTTCAGGTTCCCCCATGACATGAATGTTGTTATGCTTGAAGTTGTCCAGAGGCTCCTTAAACTATCTTTGTTTTTTTGGATTTTTTCTTCTTTTCTGTTTCTCTGGTTTTTGCTCCTTTCTCTTCCAAATCACTGATTTGATCTTCTGTTTCATCAACACTACTGTTGATTCCTTGTAATGTAATCTTCATTTATATTATTACAGTCTTCATTTCTGACTGCTTCTTTTCTGTGTTTCCTTTCTCTGTTTTTATGATTGCAGGGTTTTTGTTGAAATTCTCATGAAATTCGTATACTCTTCCCTTGAGTTCATTGAGCATCCTTATTATGTGTTTTGAACTCTGCATCTGATATATTGCTTGTCTCCATTTTATTCGTTCTTATTTTTTAAAGACCAAGCAGACCCTTTTTAAAAATTTATTTATTTATTTTATACTCACCCAAGGACATGCTCATCGAGAGACAGAGTAAGGGAAGGAGAGAGGGAGGGAGAAAAACATCAGTATGAGAGGCAAACATCAATCAGTTGAGTGTCACATGTACCCCAACCGGAGACTGAGCCTGCAACCTAGGCATGTGCCCTGACTGGGAATGGAACCCAAGACCTCTTGGTTTATGGGACAGTGCTCCAACCAACTGGGCCATACCTGCCAGGGCCCATTTTATTTTGTTCTTTTTCTGGCGTTTAGTTCTATTTTTTCATTTGGGACACGTTTCTTTGTCCCCTCAGTTTGACTGTGTTTATTTCTGTATATTAGGCAGAGCTGCTCCATCTTCCAGTCTGGGAAGAGTGGCCTTAAGTAGTAGATGTCCTGTAGGGCCCACTGGCACAGCCTCCTGGGTTACCAGAGCTGTGTGTCCTGGCTGCCTCCCTAATCCCCATGTGGGCTGTATGCATCCTCCTATTGTAGTTGAGCCTTGATTGCTGTTGACATATTAATGGTAGAGATTTACTTGTAGACTCATTTGCTGCAAGGACCAGCTGTAACCATAGTGGAGGAACTTCTGTGCTGGGGCCTACCCTCTGGAGCAGATGTCAGCAGGGGTTTGATTCCTGGTGAGCCATCCCTTGGATGTGTTGCTTGTAAAGGTTGTTGGTGGTGCTTCAATGTGCTCTGAAGTTTCCACAGAGCGTGCTGGCTCTGAGGCCTCTTCGGAGGTACAGGCCAAGATTAGCCGCTGCCTGTGCCCTGTCCAGGGCCACCTGGCATGAGCTATGAGCTACAGAACAATCCACAGATGGCTGCTTCTTGTGCTGGGCTTTGAGGTGCCCAGGAGAGGCCAAACTGCAAACTGAGGCTGTGGCTGCTGCTAGTGCCAGACCTGGGGAACCCCTTAGAGGGATGGGGCAAGCTGAGGCCAAATGCTGCTTGTTTGGGGTTTGTGGACCTTTGAGAGGTTTTGGGAGAGTCCCAGCATGAACCAACACAGGCTGTTTATATAGAAAAGCCACTGGGAAGTGCCTTGGGTAGGTCTGGGTCTCAGGGTATCACCAGGGTGGGGCAAATAGTGTTAGGTTGGTGGCACCTGCCTACAGGTTCTTTGCGGGGAGGGCTCAGCAAGAGAACAATGACCTCTACTAGCACATTTGTCTGGGACAAAGCTGCCCCTCCAACTTTCAACCCAAAGCCAGATTTCTTCCCGGTAAGTTCCTGGTGCCTTTTGAGCTGCTGTCAAGGTGCTGGAGCTCAGAGGGAATAAGTCTGAGTAAGTCTGTGCCTGGGACATATAAGAGGAACTGCCTGGAACTCTAGAAGCCCTCCATCTCATTCAGCCACAATTCCCGCTGGTTGTTACAGCCAGAAGTTATGGGGTCTGCTCTTCTTGGCACTGGTTCCCTGGGCTCTGGGGGCCTGGTGTGGGTCGGGGCCACCTTGCTTCTTAGAGGGGGACCACCACAGCCAAGTTAACCCTCCTGGTTTTTTAAAATAAATGTATTTATTTATATATTTTTAAAGATTTTCTTTATTTATTTTTAAAGAGGGGAAAGGAGGGAGAAAGAGAGGAGGAGAAACAGCAATGTGTGGTTGTCTCTTGCATGTCCTCCCACTGGGGACCTGGCCTGCAACCCAGGCATGTGCCCTGACTGGGAATCAAACCGGAGACCCTTTGGTTCATAGGCTGGCACTCAGTTCACTGAGTCACAGCAGCCAGGCCTACCTTCCTGATTTTTAAATATCACACGTGGGTATGGGACCAGCCTGACCCTCTTACAAGTCTTAATGTGGCTTCTTTCTTATGTTCTTAGTTTTAGGACTTCTCTTCAGTCAGATTTTAGGTGGTTCTGAATAATGGTTGTTCTGTAGTCATAATTTGGATGTGCTTGTGGGAGATTCCAAATACTGCATTTATCTACACTGACATTGTGACCGGACATAATGCCAGTTTCAATTAAAGATGTGCTTGAGGAAGCAGTAAAAATTGATAATTGCTTTAAGTCAGAACCATCGAGTACATTTTTTTCCCTCTCAAGGCTTTTTTCATATGGAAGAAATGAGAGGTACTCAGAAAGCACTTTGCTGCATATCAAAGAGAACTAAAGTAGCTGCTTTTTTCATAGGATACCTTTTTTACTTTAAAGAATTACTTCCATAGAAATTATGTTTATTCAGATTAGGTGGTATTTGGAAGACGTTGTCTCACATGATCAAAGTGAGCCTGTCACTTCAAAGACAACAGCAGACTGTATTGATGCCAATGATAAAATTCGAGCTTGAAAGCAAGTATTAGAATTTTGAAAACCTTGTATCATACATAATAGCAGCTTTGTTTTTCTATTAAACTACAAGTTTGCCAACTTCTCAATACTTAAAGCCCTTTTTGGGATGAGATCAGTGATGATATTAACAAATGGAATTTTGTTGTTGTTGCTGTACCATGAAATGTATAAACATGTGGAAAATCTGCATAGCTCAGTGAAGCTCTATTTTCCAGATGACCAAAGCATGGTGTTACAGAGTCATACCTGGGTAAAAGGGCCAGGGAGAGTGCAGGGGAGACCATGGATTGTAACGTGGTGGGGAGGGTGGAAGGCTCATTTATGTGGCTTCAGGTGCCGCACTGCAACTTGCCTCTAAAAAACTATCACCTGTAGAGTTTTGGCGTAGTGTCAACAAATACACAGCTAGTTAAAAAAAAAGAAGAAGAAGAAAGAAAGGCTACTAAACTATCAGTGCTCCTTCCAGCTACAAGCCTGTGTGAGGCCAGGTTTTCTTCATTTATTTCAACCAAAGCAGCATATCCCAGCAGGTTGAATGCAGAAGTATATAGGAGAATGCAAGCTGTTTTCTTCTCAGCCAGAATTGGAAGATATTTATAAATCTGTAAAACAATACAGCTCTTACCTTCACCAACCATGCTTTTTAAAAGATTTGTTTTGTTATTTTAAATGAATTAATAAATTAAAAAATTGTTTTTTATTTTTTTTATTGTTTATGCTATTACCATTGTCCCCACTTTTTCTCCCTTTGCCACTTCCACCCAGCCCCATCCCCTCCCCTCCCTCTGTCAGTCCTCACATCTTTGTTTGTGTCCATGAGTCATGCATAAATATTCGTTGGCTAATCCTTTCTCCATCTTTCATCCATTCTCTACCCCATTTCACTTTGACAGCTATCAGTATTTATGGCTTGGTTTCTATTTTGTTCATTATTTTGTTCATTAGATTCCACAAAGCAGTGAGCTCATGTCATATTTCCACATATAAATGAGCTCATATCATATTTCTCTTTCACTTACTGGCTTATTTCACTTAGGATAATATTCTCTAAATCTATCCATGCTGTTGCAAAAAGTAAGTGTTCCTTTTTAACTACTGCATAGTACTCCATTGTGTAAATGTACTGAGTGGATAAAAATTTTGAAAACTCTTAATTTCAGTGCTCCAACTATTGGTAAATATAACCTACCTAAGAGCTCTTTGAGGTCCTCAGTGAATTTTAAGAGGATGAAAGGGTTTGAGACCAAAAGTGTTTGATAACTATTTGTCCATAACACTCTAGTCAATAAATTGAATAGCTCAATGCAAATATTGTGAAAGGCGGTTTTATTTTTTCTCTACTCACTGCACTGAAATGTGTTACATTGAATCCAGCTTTTCTATCTGAAACAAAATTTCACACGAACACATTTTCAGTTATTAAAAGACCACATACTGTTTTGTCATTGCTGTCTGATTTAAATTATACCTCTTCCCTTCCTTAGTGACAGCCAAATTTAGTGGAGTTGATGTGGGAATGGGGCACAGTGTGTTCTTTGATCCCCTCACTCCCCCTCACGCACACCTTGGGAGGTAGACTGGTTTATTTCTGGGAGGAGATCTAGCTCTTCTAGTGTGTGGAGCTAGGGAAAAGGAAAGGAACAATTGTTCACTTAATTATCCACACTGTTGGTGCTGCTTCCCAGGCTAATGCTTATGGGCATCCTATTTTTACTCTGCTTTAAGTGTGCAGAGTTGCAGCTTCCCTGGATGCACAGTCTGTGCAACCCAAAGCCTTTTACAGTGAGGTTGGCTGGATCATCAGCGGGGCGACTCAAGCCCAGCTACCTTCCGTGGGGTCCACTTGACCTCTCTAGGAAGCTCATGCATCATTTGTAGGCCAAGTAATAGTCTGCCTCTCATCCAGTAGCTCCCTTTCTTTACTCTGCCATCTCTCCTCACTTCCCCCTCCCCCACTTAGATAGAGGCAAAAGGTAGATCAGCTAGTCAGCTGCCAGAGCTGGAGAGTGTCTTTTCCATCTTCTTATCTGCACTTCCATTCTCTTAGAGACGTGACTTTACTCTTCACTAGGATGTAGACTTCCTACTTCCTAAGTCAATTTTTCTGTCTCGTGTCCTCTTATATATATAATACTTATACATATGTATACAATTGGATTGGCCAAAATCTTCGTTTGTTTTTTTCTGTAAGATGGCTCTAGTAGCGCTTAGTTGTCTTAATTTCATTTGAAATAATTTTGTTAGATTGTATTGTGACAGCTGTCATATCAGTGTGCATTTAAAAAAACATTGAATTTGGTGAATTTTTTTGTAGCCATTTTAATATTGAAGATGGAAGAAAATAAGCAACATACTTGGCATGTCATGCTTTATTATTTCAAGAAAGGTAAAAATTCAGCTACTGTGCAAAAAAAAAGATTTGCACAGTGTGTATAGAAGGCTCTGTGACTGATCGAATGTGTCAAAAGTGGTTTATGAAGTTTTATGCTGGTGATTTTTCTCTGGACTATGCTCCATGGTAGACCAATTGAAATTGATAGTGGTCAAATTGAAACATTAATTGAAAACAATCAAAGTTCTACCACATGGGAGATAGCCACCATACTCAAAGTATCCAAATCAATGAAATTTTTGGTGAAAATGAAAAATGTATCTTTTATTTTATGGAAAAAACTAAACAGACTTTTTGGCCAACCCAGTATAAACATACACACTGGGAAGTGGCAGGGGGGATGATAGGTGGGGTTGGTGAGTACATTTCCCTAATCTCTTGAACTCTAGACAGGTGTATGTTTTCAGCTGGCAGAACTTTTTCGTGGTATGTGGGACTAAACACTGCTTTTCTGTCTTTGTGCACTAGTAGTCATCAGTTTGGGGGCAAGAGGAAAAAAAGTTGCTCTATCGTCTCTTTAAGTTATGATATTGGAATGTTACGAGCTGACTGGGATTTCAAGATTCATAGATCCATTTATTATTAATTAGTAATAATTATAGATTTCCATCTTGGAATTTATGAGAGGTATTGGCCTGTGAGCTAGGAAAGTAGTGATGAACTTGAGGGGCATATTCCCTAGTCTGTGAATTTTATTACCTAGTGAGGACAGGTGTAAGCAGAAAGACAATAAATCTACAGAGATGAACTATGATAAAGATGATGAACAAAAAGAATAGAGCTATCAGAAGTAATAATGGGGGAGTACTAATCTTGATTAGGCAGGACTGTTAGGGAATGTATTTTTGTAGAAAAGACATTTGAGCTGAGACACAGAGGTGAGTGTGGGCACCCCCAAGACTGAGGAACATTGCAGGCCAAGAGAACGCCTCAGTGTAGGAGAGACCCTGTTGGCTTGAGGAACAGCCATAAGGTTCCTGTGTTTGGAACATGGGGGAGAGTGGCTTGAGATGGAACCCTGTGGGGACTAGGTCATGCAGGACCACATGACTTTCTAAGTGCATTGGGAAGCAGACACTTAATCTTGAGTGAAGTAGTATGGCACTGAAGGATTTGAATAAAGGAGTCACAGACAATTCCTGATGGCTGGGCAGTTTCTTTATGAGTGAAGTCTGGGTCCTAACACTCTTTTCCCGTAAGGGATGTGGGAATGCACTGTACCTTCCCTGATCAGGTCCTAGTTCATCTTAAAATTATGTTTCCTCTTAGCTTCAGCAGAATTTGTGATTGTGGGCCAAAGGGTTTCTAAATTCCTCTTGAAAGATGGTAGTCGGCAACAATGATAGTGAGCTTCCTTGGCCTTTGAAATAATTGCGATGGTTACTCTATTTTCTAAGAACCTTTCCATCTGGATGGAACATGTTTTCTTGTGTGAGGATTTCATTCTTCTCCCCAAAGATAGAACTTTCTCTTTTGGGAATAGGGCAACTAAAGCAATGGTTGCTTTAAGATGGGCCCTTTTTGCACGTGTTGTTAAACTTGTAGGTCTAGATTTTTCATCACAAACCACATTCTGCCTGGAGAACTCATTTGATAGTCTTAGCTTGATCTTGTACTTTCTTCATCACTCGTCATTTGCTGTGGCCAAATTAATTTCTGTCTTTTCTGTATCCACCCAGGCTTATTTAACCCTGTAACCTCTGCCTTTGTTCAGGTCCTCATCTTCTTTTAATTTCACTGTTGTTGAGGAAGTGTCATGGGAGATGGCATTTAGTTGATTGTCCTTCAGAACTGCACATTCTCTAGCTGAGCACAGAGGGTGCTGGTCCTACTCTGATTTTTATCTTTAGCCATCAGTTGTTGTATGTGTTGTATGATATAGTCAGGGGGAAATTAATGTGTTAATTTCCTGTTTGTTCTGACCCTAGGAATAACGGGGGGGGGGGGTATTAGGAATTATCAAGACATAAAGTGCCACTTACTGGTATTTTGTATTTTGAGAGACCATGTGAAGCTCTTTGAATGATCACTTTGTTTAATTTTCACAGTAACCTACATGTGTAGCCGGTACTATTATTATCCTCTTCTAAGTATGAAGAAACTATGGTTTAGAAAGTTATCTGCAGTAACAGAAAGTTAAGCTGCAGTAACAGAATACCACAGACTGGGTGGCTTATAAACAGCAGAGATACATTCACCACAGCTCAGGAGGATGGAAAGTCCAAGATCAAGGCTTTCTCGGGGGTTTCTAACCCCTGAGGGTGCTAACCCCATTCACGAGGGCTTCACCATCATGACCTAATCACCTCCCAAAGGCCACACCTCCTAGTATGATCACATTGTGGGAAATAGGCATATGAATTTTGGGAGGAACATGAACATTTAGTCCATTGCAGAAGTTAAGTAAATTGTCTAATGGCAAGTAAGAGGCTGAACTGGGACTTAAACTCAGATGTGTCTGAATTCAGGGCTCTTAATAAATTATATTGACATTTCATTTTTAGAAGCTGTGAAAAGTGTTACAAATTCTTCACATTTATTTTTCTTTGTCCTTGTCTGTTTCTCCATGTGACAGCAGCAAAGTCCCTAAAGCATATGGACCTACATGCTTATCTTTTTTGAATGTCATTTCTTTATTGTTGTTCAAGTACAGTTGTCTCCATTTTCCTGCCACCACTTGCCCCCACCTCCCATCCTCAGTCCTTCCCCCCTTTGACTTTGTCGTTGTGCGTGTTCCTTGATGACCCTTCCCCTGCTTTCCCCTGTTATTCCCCTACCCCCTCCCCTCTGGCTGCTGTCTGTTTGTTCTTTATTTCAGTGTCTCTGGTTATATCTTGCCTGCTTGTTTGTTCTGTTGATTAGATGCCACTTATTGGTGCAGTCATATGGTACTTGTCTTCCACTGCCTGGCTTAGTTCACTTAGCATAGAACCCTGAAACAGCAATCCAAAAGAACCTATGCGCCCCAATGTTCATAGCAGCATAATTTACAATAGCCAAGTGCTGGAAGCAACCTAAGTGCCCATCAGTAAATGAGTGGATCAATAAACTATGGTACACGTGCACAATTGAATGTGTGCTTATCTTTTGGGACAGCAAGAAAAACACCAGCTGGGAAGAGTATGTCCCATTTCACAGCTGGCTTGAGGGTAGAGGCAGTAGTGTGGCTTCTGAGAGGAGATGGAGTCCATGGGGCCGGTACCCAAAAGAAGAAAACCAGAGGAATCTCCAGAGCGACCTGCACTGAATCCTGACCAGTCCCTGGGAGTTTTCTACCATTGCATTCATATCCTTTTAACTGGTTTCCAGTTTCCAATTCCCCTCCTCCCCCATCTCAAGGAAGAGGGAGGGAAGCACAAACTGGCCCTTGTCTCTCCTCTTTAATGGCTTTTTATTTATTTTTTTAATTGGATAAAGTCTACTTCCTCTAGAATGTTGTTCTGGGAACTAAAGGAATCATATCTGTGGAGAAGGTTCTGAGAAATGATTTCAAACAGAATCGCTACACATTCAACCGAAATCAAAAGCTTGATGGTTTGTTGTCTTTTATAATTTAACTTAAGCCTAGAAACTGTTTTGGGTTCTTATAACCACTTTAAGGCCATGTCCCTTATAGGAATTACTCATCATTATAAGATTTTGCAAATGGCCTGGCCCTAATTGAAAGCAAAGTGTAACCAGTGGCTCCTAGTGGTTTCCCATGGAGAGGCTCGCCCTCCCCCACCCCTTTCTGGTTGTGTCACTTGAGCAAAGTTGTTGCCTCAGAGCTTTTTTTTTTTAGCTGTGCTTGTGAGCACAGGTATGTTTAAACTCTGTGTAATACAAGGGAGGTCTAAAGACAAAAACATTATAAGGAAATCTGTTCTAACCTGGCAAACATAATTGCAAATTAGCTGAACTATTATTTTCAAATTAAAAAAAGTACATTGAGATCATGTAGAAACACCCACCAAAATGAATCTCATGACCAAATGAACACAGCGACTCTTAAAAGGTCAAACATAAAGGTACCTAGAATCTCCTCCTGGAAGTAAAACACGACTTTCCCCCTTTTGTAATAATATTGTATGAAGGGAACGAATGCTGTCTTGTTGGACACCAGAATTAATTTACATTAAATAACCAACCCAGCCTTCTAGTTCCTACAATAAGTACCTAGAAATTCCAGGTTATGTGATTGCAAATATCCTTTTAAATGCATTAGTAAGCGTGTAGGAGAGTAAGGGAAAGCCACGTGCTTCCGAAATGAGGAGTGAGCTGAACGCTATCCCAGTGACTGCTTCAGCTCAGGTTCCACCTGTGTCAGAGGGATGGGCAGAGGTGGGGTGGAGGGGTCTCTCTCCTGACCTTTAGGCAAGGTCACGGTGGGGAACTGGTGCTGAGGCACACACACAAAACAGCTGCTTTTCTAGGCTTACTCTGTTTGTGAATGGGAAGATGAGAAAAATTCCAGCTACCTGTCTTGAGAGGTGGCAATGAATCTGGTATGTCTCTTTGTTGGATTCAGTAGGAACAGCAGAAAAAGTCTTGTTTACAAACATGTAACCATGAACTTGTTTGGTCCATGGCTTGGGTTTGAGTTTTTTGTCCACAAACTTCAGGAGTTCTAAACTGTGACATTAACAAAGTGGTTGATGACATTTCAGTTACCTATTGAAGCAAATAAAAATTTTTTTTTTGAAAAGCTGTACCTACAATGTAGGACTCCCCAAATAATGCCCAGGAAAGATTTACTAACAACCTCAGATTACAAAACATTTGAGAAAAATATCTGCTTTCAGCGCTAGTCATAAGGCACACCAAATAGCAAGATCAAAAAAACCCCTTAACACTCAAGTTAATACAGTCTTAGAGCCTATAAAATAACTATGTTCAAAATGATATAAGACATAAAAGAGGGCTTCAATAATAAGAAAATCACTAGGTGCTAGGAAAAGGGAACTGAAAGATTTGTTAACACAGCTGTATTTGAACTACAAGAATAAAAACTGCAGTCATTAAAAATAAAAACAAAAATAAAACTCTGTGGCTAGGTTCCTCAGAGATTAGACACAGCTTGAGGGAGCAAAGTGAATTGGAAGATTGAAGCTCTTTCACAGGAAGGAGTTGTGGGGAAGGATATTTAATAGAAAAAGAAGTGGGAACACCTGTAGTGTCCCTCAGTTAAAAAATGGTATGTAAACTACTGTTAATTAATATGGTAGAATATTATTTGGTTGTTAAAATGGATGAACTAGATCTATATATTAACCTAGATACCTTGATATAGTATTGAATGGAGAATCCAGTTGAAAAGGAAACAGTGCCATTTATGTACATTTTAAAAAGAATAACATGTATTGTTTATGGATATATATGTTTAAAAATATGAAAATATGTGTAGTTACACACCCAGCAGTTTCAGCATGATGTTTTTATCTTGGAGGAAAGAGGGTTTTTAGTGAACTAGAGGAAGGTGGGGTTTTTAGCCTACTCTCCTGTGATTTATTTCGTAAGATAGCTGGGGCCAAATATAACTAGGTTATTAGCTCCTTAACTGAGATGCTGCTTTGTAGTTTATTTATCACATTGAAAAATTGTAATGTATAAAGTGTTTAAAAATGGAACATAGGTAATTAAAATGTTTAAAAAATCTTAGAATTAGAGAATGATGCACTATATACGATTAAAATGGGGGGAAAAACCCCCATGAAAACCACTTTCAGCAGTTCTTACCTTTGGAAGCATCACATGGATGAAAGGCAAAGACGACAAGAGGGAGCCGGAAGGACATGGTTCCGTTTCTGATCTTGTAGTTGTGTAGACAGCCAGTCCTGTATCATCTCAGTGTCACCAGCAACAGAGAGGCCTGAATCTTGCCCTACAGTAAGTGCTTTTAAGCGCGAACCAAAGTATGTAATGGCAAGATTAAATTGACGACCAACTCTTCTTCCTCGGTTGCTCCACCATTGACAAGGTTGGAATCACTTTTACTCTTGCGATGTTGCATTCCTTGCTCTGAGTATCCTTCTCCTTGAATGGGTACTTATTTTATTCACTATTTTATTAGTGAATAAAACTCCAGTTAGAATAGTTTGCTCTTTATTTTTTTTCCCATTCAGTTGTTTGATGCACATGACTGAAGTGTTTTGTAGGGCTGGGTTATGTAAAGAAAGAGGGAATGAATTAAGTCAATTTGGAGGGTTATCAGCTGGGAGGGGGAAGTGGGAAAATAGGGGGAAAGGTTCAAGGATTAAATAGCATAACTGGTAGGTACCGAATAGATGGGGATGTTAAGAATAGTGTAGGAAATGGAGAAGCCAAAGAACTTATATTCACAACCCATGGACATGAACTAAGGTGGGGGGATGCTGGGGGGAAGGGCTACTGGGTGGAGGGAAGCAAAGGGGGAAAAACTGAGATAACCAAAAAAAAAAGAGAGAAAAAGTATTAGAAAGTAAAAATGATAAAACTTACACATCTAAAAGGAGGCTCTTTGAAAATACAATGTTAGTTAACTAATGAAGGGATGCAGGGTACAAACAGAGAAAGTACAGATATACCAAAATAAATGGTAACAAAGAAAAATGTAGGTAAAATGTAGGAAATTCAGACTCCTAAGAGACTGTTTACTTAAGTTTTTTAAAGCCAGATAAAAATAAATAATTTTCTGGGGAATAGTATTCTCTAGGAAATACTATCTTCTAGAAATAGTATTCTCTAGGAAATTGTATTTTCTGTGACTTACACTAGAAGAGACAGAAAAAGCAAAATGGACAAATTGTCATAAACCAACCAGAAGAAATAAAGAAATTTGGGGGTAAAGTCATCCTCCAAAGATGTCAGACCCAGCTGGTTTCTCAAAGAAATTCCATCAAATATTTAAAGAAGAGAGCATTCTAGCAGTATTTAGATGTTTTCAGAACATACAAACAGATAGCTTTTAGCCCTGGCTGGGTGGCTCAATTGTTGGAGCGTTGTCCCATGCACCAGAAGGCTGAGGGTTTGATCCTTGGTTAAGGCACATAGCTCGGTTGTGGATTCAGTCCCCAGTCAGGGTGCGTATTGGAGGCAACCGATTGATATTTCTCTCTCACATCAATGTCTCACTCTCTCGTTCCCTTAGAGAGAGAACTCTTTAAAATCAATTTAAAAAACATGTCCTTGGGTTGGAATTTTTTAAAAAAATGATAGCTTTCATAGTTATAAAAATAACGAAATGACTAACACTGATATCAAGACCTAGTAAAGACAGAACAAACGTCTCCCAAAAAGCTCCACAAGCGTCAGCCTCAGTTAGGAATATTGCTGCAGAAGTTGTAAATCCAGTGGAATTTTACAGCACATTAAAATAATAATAGATCTTAACCAAGTGAGTTTCATTTTGAGGGTACAAGGATGGGTCACTATTTGGAAATTTATAAATAGAATTTACCATAATAATTTGCCAAGTAAGATAAAATGTTTGTAAATACTGAAAAGCATTTCATGAGATTGAACATTCATTCTTTTGAAAAATTCTTGACCAATTAAGAATGCATGCACCCTAATCTTACATGAGTGTATACATAACAATGCAAAGCCAGAGAGCAGACACAAACAAGGGTGCCAGCGCTCTGTGGTCCCAGCGCATTTTTTTCCCTGGTGTTATCGGTCAAGACAATTAGGCAAAAGGGAGAGATTAGTGGTATAATGTTGGAAAGAAGGGCATAGAATTAGCGCTGTTGCATTGACTGTGTTTGTGGTTTTGCAGTTCAAATTTCCCCTTTGCATTATTTTTCCTTTTTTCTCTTCAGCCAAATTTTTGTTTCATTTTTATGTTTTTCCTTTTGGAGAAATAATAGATTGTTGTCTCTAATGAGGGTCCCAGACATTAGAATATTTTTTTTATTCTTACACCACGTGGTATGTGATCGCCAGCTCTCTTTGACTGTCATTGTGTCCCAGGGATCTTCTTTTAATATTCAGAATTCCCTTCCCTCTGTGTTTTCAATAAAGGAGGTAGATAGATGGGTGTGTGTGTGTGTATGTACATGCCAGTCTGGATTGGGTACTTTTGATTAACATAGTAGAGATTCAGACTTCAGAGTAGTTATTTTTAGTATTATTTTGTACTCAGTAGAAGACAGGAAACAGATTTTACAGCCTTGGTTTATTTAATATCACTCCAGTAACCAGGAGTGGGTTGCCCAGTCTCAGGGCCCCCACATGTCATTGAGAGCCTGAACACAAGTGGTTGCACTAGGACTTGCTAAGCCTCATTTATGCTTTTGTTACTGAAGCCTCGTTTAAAGCACTTTCTACTGTGTGTGTACTACAACTAGATTAGTGGCACCAGACTCCCTTGCACATATTAACCATTTATTTTTAAGATGTGTGTAAATAAAGGTAATTGTAGATTTTCCTTAAGAATTGGTTACGTGCAGAATTGATTTTTATTTTAACTAAGTTTTCTGATTACAAGTATAATTATAGACAGCAAATCCTCGTGCACACATACTTTACACTATTTAATAGAGCATAAATGTATATGGATTTTTGAAATGTTCTTTTTTCTTAGCCTTGTATTTTAAATATTTCGGCATGCTATTCTTTTTTTTTTAGGGTCTTACTTTTGAATCACTGCATATTTTTTCATAAGAAATGAAACAGTGTCGCCCCTTCTCTCCAGACTTCTGTATTCCTGACTCCTTCCTTTCCGTAGCTCCCTCCACTTTTGCTCTCTTCATGTTGTTCAGGAGATGAAAATTAAGTCCACCTTTGTTTTTACATGGTCGAATCTTCAAAGGGCATGTTTAGTTAAAATAAATAAGATTTTGCAGATTTGGCTATGTGTGATGTTTAGTAATAGGTGATAGTTTGCCTTATTGATGATTAAGCCATGTCTTTGCTTATCTCTTTTCCTACTGGATTCCAAAATGTTCCCACACAGGAAAAATTGCCAAACTAAATCAGTGAATTTTTCTGGGATAAAAGAAAAGAAATTAGAGTTTATCATATAAAGCTGTGCCATGTTATTCAGTATGAGAGCCACCAACCACCTGTGGGAATTTAAATTTAGATTAATTAGAATTAAATTAAAAAATTCAGTTCTCCAGGTACATGAGACACTTTTCATTCAAGTGCTTGATAACCACGTGTGACTAGTCCAAATTAGTATTGATCAAGCACATACAGAATGTTTTCAACAGCACAGAAAGTTCTCTTAGACAACCTGGGGTGAAGTCTATACCTGTTACCTATTAATTGCATTAGAATAAAAAAATCATTTTGGCTTTATAGTTTCTTCCCTGGAATTACTGAAAAGCAGAATTTCTTTCAGTATTTTTGAAAACAGTGAACAGTTCAAAATTACCTACAGTAATTTTTACCTTCCTGTCAGCTTCATTTTTTAAAATTATGTACTGAAGTTAAATAGATAAGAACATCAGGTTGCCAGAATTTGGAGTTCTAGAACATTTAAAAAATTCTCAATATAGTACAAAGTCCAGAGATTTGCAGAATAGGGGTGGGTTCTTGGACAAGGAGCTAGAGAAGATGGTAGAGAGGGGAGCTGACTGTTTTTTAAAAAACAACTCAAGCCCTGGCCAGGTGGCTGAGTTGGTTGGAGTGTCCATCCGTGCACCAAAAGGTTGTGGGTTTGATCCTGGGTCAGGGCACATAACTAGGGTGTGGGTTTCAGTCCTTCTCGGGGTACCTATGGGAGACAACCAGTTGATGTTTGTGTCTCACGTCGGTGTTTCCCTCCCTCTCTCTTAAAAAAAATCAATAAAACATATCCTCAGATGAGGATTAAAAAAATTGAAATAAAAAATAAGAGACACTCAGAAGAAGCTAATTAAGTGGGGAAATAATTTAAGGTATGTGATTTTATGTTGTAATTGTAATAGCAATAGAAATTAATGTAGAAAAATGAGAAACCATTAGGGACAAAAAATGAAGGGAGAGAGGTGAGGAGGAGTCGCCATTACTCCTGTCATCATCGAGGACAGCCATCACTATGTGGTGCATATCTGTCCAGCCTCCTTTCTGTGTCCTACAGGCACACGCAGGTCTTCTTCATTCAGCAGTGAGTGAGATCAGAGGAGGACACAGACGAGACTGAGAGGCAGGCAAGCAGGGTGATAAAGAGCTCTGATGTGGAGCCGAATGGCCTGACTTTTAAATCTCAGCTCTGCCATTTCCTGTTTGTGGGGCCACAGCAACTTATTTCCGTCCTGTCTACCTGTTTATCTATAAAATGGGATGCTGGCACTGTTAATGGGATACAGTACTCATTGAAGACAGTATTACTAATAGTGCTGATAACTATTATGTAGGTAATACAGGCACATGGTATCTAATATGCATAAACCTCTGTATTTATTATTGAAGGAAAGCAGGCATTTAATCAAATAGTTGCAGTAAAGTTGGAAGCGTTTATGAGAGGTAAGCTCAGTGATAGTATATGTTGAGTTAATCTAATTCTTGATAATTAAACAAAATTAACTTAGCTCTTAGGATGGTTGGTTTTAAATTATTCTGTAATAGTTTTTTAAAGCAAAATCTTACTTTTTATGAGTCTGTGTTCTTGAAAATGTGTTTATTACTCAGATGTAATAAGTGTTTAACAGTTCCAAGATATTAAGTAAAAGTGTCACCCTGATTACTCTGGTAATATCATAAGTGTCAAAATTATTTTGCTGACGCTTTGCCTTATGTACTGAGTTGCCAAAAAAGTAATAGAATCCTCTCTGAGCAAAAGCATTAGGGAATTCAAAATAAAATCTATCTTCCAGACTTTTTATGAGTTTGTTTAGCTTTGAATATATTGAAAGAGTGTAGCACTTGATACCTATTAGAAATAGAAAATTTGTGAAGTGCAACTGTTTTCCATATAGTATAGTGGGGGGTAGTTTGGTCAACTATAAATATGAGGCTAAAGTAACTTTTCAAGTATAAAATTTTTTTAAGTGCAGCTCTGTAAGAGCTGAAATAGATGAAACAGTGGCTGACAGCTTTGAATGTGTCAAAGCATCTTTCACTTCTTAATAATACTAGAATCTTAAAGGAACTCTGTCAGCCTTATAATGCTTTAAAATAAATTCTTGCCTTTGTGTTTCTTGCGTAATGATGATGGGAAATTAAGTTCCAAATTATTTTTATTTGTTAATGTAACATTCCTTGTTTTCCCAGATGGAAAATTATTTTATTTAAGCTAACCAGTTATGAGGAGTATTTCAAATTATGAGAAATCCCTTTGTTTCTCAGACATTTGAATTTTGAGGGTGAAGTTGGCAATTTGGAAAAGGAACACTAAGTAGAAGCGCAGTGCGTTCCTGGAGCGCTGGGCTCAGACCCACGCGCTCGGCGGTGATTGCAAACCCAACTGTCAGGATGCGGCTGCAGGTTTACTGCTTTGCTTTAATCATAATTTATGCCTTTTGCAGGAATACTTGCAAAAGGCAGGAATACTTACAACCAATACTTGAAATATTGAAGCAATATGCTTAAGAACTTAAAGGTTTTATTATGCTAATGTTTGTTGGAACCAAAAAAAACCAACAACCAAAAGGCATAGTTTCATTGTGGGTTTTATTTGATGATGATTTTTTTTTTTCTGTTTGACTTCATGTTATAAACACTGGACCATAGTCACCAATGAATTATGGATGTGTATTTGTCGTCTATAGGTTACACACACATAGTTTTTATTCAGAATGTTCAATGATTGGTTTCTGTTTCCAGTGATAAAAATAGTTCAATATCTCAGATTGTTTGCTAGCAGTTGAACTTATACTCATTTGCTTTTCTTCCAGATTCATGAAAAATTACACCACTATGAGAAGCAGAATCCTTTGCCCATCCTCCACAGCGCGGCTGCCCTGGCTGACGATGTAAGTGTCCCTCTCTGAGATCACCGGGGCAGGTCTCCCACCAGCGTGGCCTCCGCAGAACTTACCCGAGTGCAGACAGAGGCGCGCGATACTATGAGTGAAAACCTGAAGAAGTTGCAAATGTTTCCAAAAGGCCTGTCATCACGGAGTTTACACTGATATTATGCTGATTTTCACTCTCCTGTTATAAAAATCTTGCATGTAGATACCCTCTTGTTCTGCCTTGGCAACTACGTAATAGAAATTTTAGTCTAATTCTCTGGGGGAGAGAGAAGCTGTCAGCTATTAGAGCATGCAGAAAGTCACAGACAAGAGGAATGCTTTGGAGAAATAAAGACAAATGAGATAGCTCTATTGCTGACAGTACTAAAAAATGACAGATACTAGTATAGGAATGAGGCATATAAAGTACATAAAAAGACAGGATTGTTTTTAAAATGGATTATAAAGCATAGTAATGATTTATGGGTATTAGACCTTTCCAAATTACCTTCATAACCAAAAAATAAATTTTAGAAGCAGTTGGCATTGATGGAGTAGTTAATTTCCTGTAGCTATAATTTTATTTTCAATCTGGGGTAGGGAACCAACTTGCTGTTTCTTACTGTTAACTTTCGGACTCGGATGAATTGAGAGCACACCTGGGTAAACTCTAAGGGACATCAAGCTAGACGAGAAATATGTTTCGTGTGAAGGTTGGTTTTAGTGATCTCCTGGAGGTAATTTGTTGCTTTTTAAGTTTTTACTTTGTTATGTTAAAACCTATTTTAATTTAGTAAAATATCACGGCCATAAGTATCAAAAAAATTGGCCATTTTCAGAGTTGATTTTCTTTGATATATTTTTTATTCTAATTTAGAAATTAAAACGTGTAATAAATCTCTAAGTTGTTTAGTCCCCTGAACACTTTTACTTCCCTTTTTCTCTACAGAAATTACAAATTACAAGGATGTGTCAGTGTATGTATTTTATGAGGACGTTTACCTCTGAATTATAGAACCAAAACATGTAAAGGGAAGCTGAATAAAAATGTACATAAAGTTCTACAAAAAGCTTCAGTTGCTACTTGAGAAAGTTAAATTCTCAAAAAATTTAGAATTAAAGCTTTGGGGAAATATTTGTTTACAAACCAATGTAATTGAGGCCCAACTATATTATGATAAAATTGCTTTTTAAAAAAATTAGTAACTAATATGTAAATGTGGTAAAACAGCATTTTGTAATTCATCAGAGCAATGTACTGAAATGTTAAAAAATATCATGACCAACAATTGCAAAGAGCCATTTGTGTCATTTTGTAAGTTAATTCTGTAAAAATGTTACCTTAAAAAAACAGCACTTTTTTAAATGTACTCAAGGAATATTACAATTTTATCAGATTTTAATTTTTTGTGTATAGTTTCTATTTCATTTTTTGTTTAGGGAAAAGTCCTTTTCCAGAGATAAAAGCAATTATTTTTATAGTGTAGTAGGAACAGTAGGGGCAAATTTCATGCAGTGTTTTAAGAATGTTTTTTTTTAAATGAAAATATATGTACATACTTTGAATTCTGCATTGCATATTTTGTAATTCTAATCTTTTTTTTCTATTTGTCTTGCTTTTCTTCATATGAAAATTATATGATTCTTCCTACAGCCTAAAATTGAAATTTTCATGGGAAGATCTCTTAATGAAGAACATGAGGCAGGTTCAAAGCTCTGGTCCTTGCTTTAGCTAGAACCAGCAAATGGGAATTTTTAAAAAAATTTACTTATTGCCTTTACAGAGAGAGAAAAGGTGGAGAGAGAGAGAGACAGAGACAGAGACAGACAGAGACAGACAGGCAGGCAGGCATCTGTTTTTCCACCCCTTCATGCATTCGTTGGTTGATTCATGTATGTGCCCTGACCAGAGATCCAATGCAAAACCCTGGCGCATCAGGATGACCCTCCAACCAACTGAACTGGTTGACCAGGTCCCAAATGGGGATTCTTGATCATTTAAGTAGAATACACTCGGCATTTTTGGTATTAGAGTAGTACTCAACCTATTATAAGTCATTTTATGGTTAACCTGCTTTATATTTAACACACTCCTTAGTCTGTGTAGGTAAACATAATAAAAGGCTTGGACCTTTGCCCTGTTAGAAGCATTCTAGTTCTTTTACCTAAGCTCTAAACAGCGAGCTACTGTGGGTTTTTGGAAACCCTGTGGATTTCACCACCTCATTCAGAGCTTTTTCTTTCTTTCCTCCTTTTTTCTTTTTTTAAAAGAGTGTCAAAGTTTAATCCAGTCCTTTTCACAACTAGTCCTTTGTCTGCATGCACAAGGCCATTTGGTAGATGAAGTGCTGGGGTTCGCTCTCATTGCAATAAATCAGGTTGATCTGGCTGATGGGATTCCTTGGGCTCTGTTTAGCCAAGGGGCTGGGCTGGGATCTGGGCTACCAAGGGCCTGAAAAGAAGAGCAGTGATTGATAGTCTGTTTTCTTGCATGCTGACTTGTTCTTAATCACTGGATAGTCGCAAGGTAGATTTTTAGTGGTCACACATGGAACTACATAATGCTCTTATTAAATGTTCTTTATGTCCATGTGATTTCTCTTGCAGCTGGCTGAAGAGCTTCAGAACAAGCCATTAAATAGTGAGATCAGAGAGCTGTTGAAACTACTGTCAAAACCCAACGTGAAGGTGAGGACATGCAATAAATATCTTCCAAAAAGGCCACTTTCTGAGACTTCAGATGAATTTTGTTTTGAGCTTCAATTTTCAGGGAAATTTATTTTCAGTAAGTGAATAGTATTTTAATAGCTTAAATCTCATTAAGGAAAAATAGTTGAGCTTTTGATGATAATCTTGTGACAAATTATAAAATACTTTAATTGGGAAACTGAATTTAAGTTGGCAGATATAATGTGGCTTCAAGGTTATTTTGTTTTTAAATGAAGTTATGAGTTCAGAATACAGAACCTAGTGGTGATTTGGTTTGTGTTCACTTTACTTAGCTTGTTAATGGCATTCCACTATATTTCACAACTATATTTGTTTTTCTATAAGATCATTTTAACATTTCTCTTCTTCTTCCCACTTCCCCCTCCTATCTCCTGTCCCTTTACCAATTCATGTTTTAGTAAACCCTACCATTTTCCAGAACAGAGTAATTTTCTAGTGCGAACACCACCAAAATTTTGGTAGATGGGTTTTAATTCTCCTTGCCATTTTCCTCCCATTTTAACACTTAGTATCTCTCCTTTGAATGTGATTAGTCAACAGAAGGTATTTTGAAATTTTTCTGTTAATTCTAAGGTCTTAAGTGTACTAAATCCTAAAAACCTATAAATTTTGGATTTGACTTTACTGCATTTGTATATAAAATATTGTTCATGAGTCAAAATTACATATGGATTACATAATTATGTGATGAAAATGATTAGCTATGATGATTTCTGGTAGGCATATATAGACTGTTGGATGAAAATGTCTGCCTTGATGCAAAAACTGGTTTTTAACTTTCTTGAAAAATCCCCATTGGAAGTGTGCTATATATGTCTTAAATTAATATTCAAAAAAAGAGAAAGATAGTATTAAGTAAAAGATAAGTGAAGACATGTATGGATTATAGTTTCTAATCCCTGAAGGTAAGTATAAGTACATGAATATATTATATATTGCTATAAAGGGTAAATGGACCATGATTACTAATATGAGAGTAATGGACTTGTAATGGTACAGAAAACATGGGTTAAATTTTAGTTCTCCAAAAATAAGGAGGGACTGAGCAAAAAGGAAAAAGGACTCATGGACAACAGAGTGGTGATTGCAGTGGGGAGGGAGCTATAAGGGGACTAAATGTAATGGAAAAAACACCATAAAAAATTAATAAAATAAAAAGAGTAAGGATCTTCCTGGAGCAGATTAGTTGCTTGATATTAAAGACAAAGTGTGTGGAAAGGTTACGAGCTCTGAGAAGGAGACTCATAGAGAATGCCCTTAAAATTTCTTCATTTGGTTTTAGACTGCACTCGAGAAGTTAATATTATTAACCTTAGCATGGTAAGGTTAGCTATGAGAAGCCTGTTACACTTCTTATTGAGAAGTATTATCTTGGCTTGAGCATTAGAAATTTCTGACCAAAACCAAACCAAACATGATTTTGGTTTTCTATTCAAGGGTGTTCGAAATGAAATAACTAATAATAAATGGATTATACTTAGTGGAAACTGGTATTTGGCTGGAGAGGAAAGTGTGATTTTAGATGGTATTATGCTTTACCATTGTATAAAACTTTATAACTAAATACTTAAACTTTATTGTGGCAGAAGTATTTTAGATGAATGATTTTATTTATTTTTCATATTTAGACAGCAATCTGACTAAAGAATGGCTTAGAAGTCAGGGTGAAATAATTTGTAGGAAGTGGGTAAGGTTCTAGGCACATGATGTTGCTGCCTTTTTCTGGTTAGCCAGTCTCAGGAAGAAAATAACTTTGTTCCCTTTTTGACCTAACATTTAACATTATTTTCCTTGAAACCATTTATATCAATCATTATCAGTTTGAATGTCAGTTTTATAGGTATTACTTTAAGAAGGGTAGCTACTAAACAAATTTTAGACTGTTTTTAGAAAATGATCAACAACTCCTTTTTGTCCTGGGAATAAATTAAAATATTCACTTTTTTTTTTAAAGCAGAAGGAGTACAGTGGAATATGATATGTATACATGAGTTGTTAGTTGAACTAGCTGTTAAAATATGAAAAATGAATTTTGGGGTAGTAATCTGAATATTATCATTTTTTAGTGGATAAAGGAAGTAATTATTTACTTTTAAAGGTTATTGTTTCATTTTAAATATTCACTTCACAATACTGAAAAGAAACATGAGATTCACCTCCAAAGTAATAATGACTTTTTAAACCAAAACAGGTATATGCAACCGATTATGTAGCCACTATGGGAAGGTAATACATGTATCCCACAGGTTGGCCAGCTCTTTCTGAAAAATTTTATCACTTTCTCTGGTAATTTGTGTCATTGGAGTCAGATCTTCATTCATTGATTCCTGTATACTTACTTAATAGGCCCTATAGGTACAACTTATAGAAGAAGTGTTAATGAAGGTAATAGGAGAAATGTTGGGTAAAAAAAGGGAGCATGTGGAAAGAATGCGGACCCAGAGAAGTGGTGGAAGGAAGCTTCCCAGAGGATGTGGCCCATAAGTTGAGTCCTGAAGGTTGAGTGTGAGGTAGCCGAAGGGGGAAGAGGAGAGAGAAAGGAGCTGGGGGTGGGAGGTGAAAAATAAATGTTTTAAATAAGGTGCATAGTATGTGAAATTCCATAAAGAAAATAACTTATCAAGGTTGAGGATGTAAGGTAAGTTCAGTTTGGCTGAACAGTGCTTAGTCTGCGAAAGAGGAGGGGCAAAGGTTTAGAGCTAGGCAGCAGAGCCTCTGATGGGGGGTGGGGATACGTATCCGGGTTTGCCCAGGATGGTCTGGTGTACGCCTGGAGTCCCAGCATTATTATTAATAGCCCCCTTTCAATTTCTGTTGTTTCTTTACATGATAAATTAGGTGGTCACCCTAACTGTGAGCTTTTTAAAAAGTCTGAATTTTATCCTAAGGTCAGTGGAAAGTCATTGAAAGCATTTAAATAGGCCCGTGACATCATCACTCGTATGGAATGTGCGGATCTATTACCTGGGGTGGAGCCATGGTGGTAAGGTGGGAGGAGTGGGGTGCTGAGTGGAAGGAGGCCAGTTGGGAGCTTTCGTAACTAATTCAGATGAAATGTAACTGTGGCCTCGATGACTGAGGGATGGGTGAAAGGAATCGGGGGATAGGTGGAATTGGATATGACTTCAATACACGGTATTGGGGCAGGCGGTTAATCACTGGGGAAAAGTAAGAAACTCCCCTACTAGAATGAATTCCAAATAGATCGAAGATGTAAGTGTAAAAAATTGAACAATAATCATGGAATAAAGAAGAAACATTCACAACCTTAGGTACACACACACACACACACACACACACACACACGAAAAGTTGAAGTTAAAAAATTTATCAGTGAGGTTAGAAAGGATATTTATATAAAAAATTTATGATACTTGTCTTAGTAAGCTGATAGTTAATTACTGTAATTTTACCTTTTAGGAAGCACTTTGATACTTTTGAAAATACACAGAAAAATTTATTTGGTAATGCATACTTGTATTTTTAATTCAAACTGTAGAGCAGTAGAAGCCCCTGTCCTCATTGATTCGTTAGTGAAGATGAGCATTCCTTTTGATGCTTAATGACTTTTTGTTTTTTTCTGTGGACTTACTGTTTATTCTCATGCCTTTACTTATGACCAATCTTAACTGGCTACATTACCTTTCATTCCTTTTTGTATATATAAATAAACATTTACATTTTCCCAATTTAAATAAGATAATAGAATGTGCTATTTACTGTTTCTTTGTCTTGTTTTGTGGACTTTTAACATTTGGATATTTTGGACTTCTCTTTGGATCAACATTACTCAATCATGCCTATAAAATCCAGTCTTATTGTTCAAATCTTAAAGTCTAAGAAAAATTAAAGTCTAAAAGAAACAATAGATGATGAGCAAAGGAAAATGGTACTGAATAGCAACCAGCCCAAATAAATACAATAGAATGTTGGTGGCTTTTAGGGACATTGATGGAGGGATGTTGATTTTTACAAAGACTTTGTTTCTAGGGGAGGCAAAGGGAGACATTAACATGTATGAACTATTCCTGGGCATCAAACTGTCTCATTAAAGGTAGGTCAAGCTCTGTGAGCTGCCATTCAGTGTCGTATTTTTGATAAAACAGTGAAGGGATATCATCTCTAGAACAGGGTATAATTATTTAGGAAGTCGGGAGAAATTTGGTGAACTTGTAAAAGGCAATAAAATAAGAAGATTTGTTGAAATTTTTTAGCTTTCCAAAACACTGACTTGTAAGAAATTACTCATTGCCTGAGCATGCAGAATGGATGAGATTTCATTAAAACATGCTAAAGGGAAAAGTTAAGCTTCCTTCTGGAGGAATAAATCAAAGTTGCTCACTTTATGAGTTAGATACTTAATTCTGTGGACCTGACAGATACTTAGAACAGGGGGTTCACTTCAGGGGGTCCAAGGCAATGAGAAGTTGTGGGCCTGATGAGTTACAAGGACTGGTGTTCAATTTCCTGAAGGTTTGTCTGAGGGACAGGTAAACCCATTAGTAGTGATTGGTAGTTATGACACGTGGAAACACAATTTTCATGTAAGTATTGCCTTTTGGAAGGAAAATCTATATATTGAAGAATCAGGTCACACAATTAAAACAGGAAAAAGGACCACAAAGTTACTTTTAGTTGTCTAAAGTAGAAATGTTGCTAACCAAAAATAGTTGTAAAACAAAGCTCCTAAAAATGAGAAACTTGATATCTATAAATCTTAAAAGTATATTTTGGAATCCAGACATGGAAATCAATAAGCAAAGGAAGCTAAGGAAGAACAGAACATAGCCATTGTTCTTATCATTGCCTAACCGTATAATAATCACTTTATTTTAGAATGTGTTCATTAGCTGTCTCTATTATTTTTACTGTGTGTGTAAGGTAGTTGTCATAGATGCCCAGGTGGTGGACATTGCTGGTGGTCTTCATTCCTCGTATGGACACCCAGTCCCGTCAGCTGTCATTCTTCCTGTCTGAAAGACTTCTAACAACATTTCTTTTTTTGATTTGTATCCACTGGTGATGAATTTCTTCAGCTTTTATATGTCTAAAAAGCTTCAGTATCCTTTCATTTCTTAAAGGTTTTTTTTTTAACTAGGTATAGAATTTTAGGTTAACAGTATTTTTCTTTGAGTATTTTAAAGATGACGCTCCATTGTCTTGTGACTTACATTGTTTCTGATGAGAAATGTTGTCATTTTAATCTTGTTTTCTTTTATGTATAATGTGCTCTTTTCCTTTGCGTGACTTTAAAATGTTCTCTTTATCCCTTGTTTTTAAGCAGTTTGGTATTACTTATGTTTCTTGGGGTTAGATGCATTGAGCTTCTTGAACTGATGTGGATCCTGGGCTGCTAGATCCGGGTATGTTGTGGCTGCTAGTGAACAGATACACATGGACAACAGAAGTCCTGTGGAGAGAAAGGGACGGCATGGCCACTCTCTGAGAGAGAGGGGGCGAGAGGCCTGAGGCCCCTGCCTGGAGAAGCTTTTATTGTTTTTCTGGGTACATTACGTGGAGGGCAGTCCTCACTTACTAGGCACAGATTCACTACAGGGGACTGCCTCTTACAGATAACAAGGGAAAGCATGCTGCTAATTACTTCAAAGAGAAGGATGTTGCAGACCAAGGGGAAAAGTGGTTGAACCGGTCACACTCCATACTTGGGAGGTTTAGCACAGACTTTAGGAAGTTACAGTAAGTACTTGCTGCCTCAATTCAGGGTGAAGGGGGTTTTAGCAAAAGCAAGTCTCATAGCAGTCTGGGTACAATGCAGGCCTGATTCCCCACAGGAACACCTGTCCGCAGGCGTGGTCCTGTGTGCCAACTTGCTCCCCACTGGTTTTCCACATGAGAGCTGAGCTACATTTCTACGCCATGCAAAACAGTTCCCTACATTGAACATGTAGCTTTTTTTCTTATCAAGTTCGGAATATTTCCTGAAATATTTCTTCAGATGTTTTTTAGCATCCTTCCGTTTTTGGGAGATGCCAAGTATGTGTATATGTTAGGCCACTGAAATTGTGCTATAGGCCAGTAATAATCTTTTCATAATTTTTTCACTATATTTCATCTTTGTGTTTCATTTTAGATAATTATTTTTGGGGTCTGGGAACACTCAACAGTTTTTTATAGAATCTAATGGTAATATTTTTTAATGCTGATTAGGCTTATAAAATTTTCATAGGAATGCCCTACTTTGGAATATCAGGGGACACCTATTTTGGTGTTGGATAATAATTCGTTGGGAGAAGGGACTAACCTATGTGCTGTTAGATGTTTAGATGTATCCCTGGCCTCTATGCACTAGATGTCAGTAGCATCCCCCAAATTGTGACAAATCAAAACTAAAGTGGTATTTCAGTACACGTTAAGTTGTTCTGGAACTCATGAGAATGCTGAAGCTTACGAGTACCGAGCAAGCGAGTGCTGAAGCATTTTTTTCCTCGTCAAATGCTATGAGTACAGGGTTTGACAAGTTCTGAAGCCTATGCTTACTGAGATGTGACTGTATCTCTAAATACTGCCAAATGGCTCCAGGGGAGTGAAAATGCCCTCACTTAAGAACCACGGCTTTAATGCTTTTGGTAGTTTTATCATATGCAAGCCTTGGCTAAGTAATTGGCTAAGGATCTTGGCCGAACCTCCTGCAGATCTTCAGAGCTCTGTCTCTGTGCAGTTCTCTCCTCTCCCATACTGTTCCCTGAGAACTTTAACCCTTAACCTCTCTGGATTCCCAGCTCTGTTTCCTCAACTCAGGGAGACCACTGAGTTCTGCCTGGGTTTCTTCTCCTCCCGGCATATCCAGGAAACTTTCCCCAGGCAGCAGCCTAGGGTATTCCTAGGGCTAATGTTTGTTTCCTGTCTCTCAGTGATCACTATCCTTCATAGGCTATCCATTGTCTTTGGAAGCCATTGTTGCATTATCCTTTTTTATTGAAAGTTTTCTCAAGTCAGTCACTCTTAACTTTGTCTTGGCCTACATCCTCATTCTTGAGTGATAATTTACTAGATATGTAATTCTAGGCTGGCTGTTATTTTTTTCTAAGCACTTTCAAAGTATTTTTACAATCTTCTAGTTTCCATGGCTGCTGGTGATCAATCAGCTCTCAATCAAATTTTTTTCCTCTTGATTTTTTCTCTCTCTGGTGTTTGAAGATCTTCTCTTTGTCTTTGGCATTATGCTGTTTCATTATGTTGTATGTAAGCATGGGTTTCTTTTTATTTTTCCTGCTTGCTAAAGGGTTTATTGGGCTTCCTGAATATTCAGACTGTCTCCCATCAGTCTTCATATATTTGCAGTCATTATCTCTGGAGATTTCATTATCTTATGCTGTTAATTCTTTCCCTTTGAAACTCTGACTGGATACAAAAAGCTCCAATCATAAAGGGAAAAATAATTAGTTAGTTTCACTAAAATTAGCATCCTTATTAGTGTTCATCAAAAAACACTAATAAGAAAGTGAAAGTGCCAGCTACCAAATGGGAAAATATATTTGTATCACATGTACTCAACAAAGGCTTGCATCTAGTATATTATAAAGAATTCTTACAATTAATAAGAAGAATATGGGATAAAAATGTGTAAAGCATTGTGAATCAGCATCTCACAAAAGAAGATATTCACATACCCAGTAAACATAGGAAAGGTTTTCATTATCATTAGCTGTAAGAAAAATGAAATGTTAACCACAGAAAGATACCCCTGCCCATTCAAAATGGCCAAATTAATAACATAAATTATGGGAATCACGTGATGCATCTAGAACTTGTGTAAGCTGTGTGTGGGGTTATAATTGGAAAAACTTTGAATTTACTAATGTTGACTATACTTATAACTGGTGGCCTAGAGACTTCACTTTTTAATATACTTAACCAAATTATACATACCTGTGTGTGTGTGTGTGTGTGTGTGTGTGTGTGTATCAAAAGACATGAAATATTAACAACAGCATTATTTATGATAGTCAGGAACTGAAAACCATCCAAATGCCTGTCCACAGTGGGCATAATGGATAAGGGCACAGTGGAAGTATTCATGTGTTGTAATGCTCTGTAGCAAGGAAAAGTGAATGACTACTGCTATCAGTAGCAACGTGGATGAATCTCAGTAACTCAGTATCAGGGGGAAAATGAATATGCACTTACAGTTCTGTAAATATGTATGCAGTATTTAAATAGAGGCAGAACTACCACCTGCAGGGGGACAGAAGTCAGGGTAATTAGGAAGGAGCATAAGTGGGGGCTCCTGGGGTTCAGTTATGCTGTATTTCCTGTTTGGGGGGATGTTTACATGGGAATATTCATTATTGAAAATTTTCAGTGTATGCTTATAAATTGTGTACTTCACTGTGTATATAAAAAAGCTTAATTAAAAAATAGATACCATTTCTTTGCCATCTTAGCACTTCTATTTCAGTAGCTAGCAAATATTAAACATATGTGTATATGGTTATGAATTATAAGCATGTATGAAGGTAAAGAAGGTGCTATAAAATCAAGTTCCTGTGGCAGATTTGCTATTAATTGGATGTTTTGGCTAGGTCTCTCTGAGAAAGAGTTATTTAAACCATTTAAGAAGGGTATAAGGTAAGGTTGTGGAGGAATGTAAGACTAGGACATGCTCAGGAATTTGGTCTTCATCTCAAGGTCAGTGGGTAGCTTTAGAAGAGTTATTAGCAGGCTCATATGTAATTTGATCTGTTTTAAAATAATTACTTAGCCCTGACTGGTGTGGCTTAGTGGATTGAGCGCTGGTGTGAGAACCAAAATGTAGCTGGTTCGATTCCCAAGCAGGGCACATGCCCACAGTGCAGACTGGGTCCCAACCGCCTGGTCGATGTATCTTTCACGCATGGATGTTTCTCTCCCTCTCTTTCTCCTTCCCTTCCCTGTCTCTCTAAAAACAAATAAAATGTTAAAATAATTGCTTTGGCTACACTGTGAATCATGGGTTTGAAAATGAGCCAAAGGTGAATGAAGTTGGGCTATTCAAAGGCTATCTCAGTGTTCCAGGTAAAAAAGTGATCAGTGATCAAGCCCAGGAGTCTGCTGAATTTTTATGTAAAAAGTGCCTGTTGTTTCTACTCACTCTTGCTGTGGGAACATGACAATGGCCGTCAAGGACACATAAATGAATGAGCTTGGCTATATTCCAACCAGCTTCATTCACAGAAGCAGGTGGCATGGTTTGCCAACCTTTGGTCTACAGAGAAGATAATGAATGTTAGCATACATTTTGGAAGTAGATTTAACGGGATATGGGTTGGACGTTGGGGGTATAAATGAGAGAAGTGGTTTTGAGGTTGATTTCTAGGCTTCTGGGTGGAGAAATTCAGGATCACGGCATTGCTGACTAGGGAACACGTTAGTTAAAAGTCTAGGCCCACTCACGTGAAACACTGAGCAGTGACCTGTCGGGGTTCCAGTGTTTTTCTCATCTTTGGTCTATAAGGGCAATATGACAATACTTTGTGACACCTTATCACCATAATAGTCAAGACTAGAAACACAGTTTATTCTTTTATACACACACTAGTCATCTAATCCCCTAAAAATTAAAGAGAAAACAAAAGAATGAAAGCTAATCAATTGTATTGATCAGTTCTTTTTGTGTTTTCTGCTAATAGTAGGAAAGAAAAAGTACATAGTTGTCTCGGACTCCTGTTGTTTCATTAACAATATATCTGTAGTCTCATTTCTCCCTTCTTTCAAAAGTAACATCTCCCCACACCTGCTCCCAACTGCCATCCTTGTAACGCTGAACCAGAGAATATGCAGACTAGGAAATATTTTATGCTGATTCTTGTCATACATCATGTCATTGGGGACAGTGTGACAGCTAAAGGGACATGCCATCTGCTCTTTCACATGGCTCCTGTTGGTGAGAGGCTCCTTTTCAAGTAGTTGCCTTATTACCATTGCTATGTTAAAATTATAACACTGATTTCTTTTTCTTTATAGTTTTATGGGTTTGGAGTTTTTATATTTGATTAATTTTTAATTCACTTTGTACTTTGCTAGGCTTTGCTCTCTGTCCATGACACTGTGGCTCAGAAGAATTATGATCCAGTGTTGCCTCCTATGCCTGATGATATTACTGATGAGGAAGATTCAGTAAAAATCATACGCCTGGTCAAAAATAGAGAACCACTGGTAAGTCTGGTCTACGTGGGGTGCCCATATGTAAGTAAATATCACAAGAAAGCCAAACCTGACGGGGATATTCCGTATATTCTCTTTAAAATATACTTCCTCTCTGTCCTCAAACTGCATTTCAGATAAATGGAACATTTATGTCTAAATAATATGACTTAGAAAAATGAAAATGAAGGCAAATAAAATGACAGGCATTCTGTTGGTTATAAATAGCAATGATTTTAAAAAGTGAATTGTTGACATTTGTAAAAGAAAGCATAACATGCACTAGTCACAGATGATTTGAGATTAAATGATGCAACTAAAAATAATTGCTTATGGCTTTTCTAGAAAGCTGATTTATTTTAAAGTAAGAAGGAAAAGTTATTCAAGTGTTTGATGTTTGAAAATATAAATATAACCATTTATTTTAGCACTAGAATTTATGTAATGATGAATTATGTCAAGGGATCTATGGTAGGCAAAGTAATACCCCCCCACCCTTAGTCCCCAATGATGTCATGTCCTAAACTTCAGAACCTGTGAATAAATCACTTTATATGCAAAAGGCACTTTCCATGGTTAATTCAGGGTTTTGAATGGGGAGATTATTCTGGATTATTTGGTGGGCCCACTGTAATCACAAAGGTTCATATTAAAGTAAAGGGAGGAGGCAGGAGGGCCGGAGTACAGAAGGGGATGCAATGGTGGAAGCAGAGGTTGAAGTGTGGCTATGAGCTGGGAATGACAGAAGCTTCTAGAAAATGAAAAAGGCAAGGACCGTATTTTCTCCTAGATCCTCCAGAGGAATGCTGCCTTGCTGGCAACTCGATTTTAGACCCGTAATATCCATTTTGACCCATGTGTTGTTTTAAGCCACTAAATTTGTGCTCATTTGTAATAGCAGCAATAGAAAATAAATACAAAGTGTATTAATATCTTTATGAAACTAAAAATAAATAAATTTATCTAGTACTTGATTTAACATTTTTTTTAATTAGGGCATTTCTGTATTTTTAAAGGAAATAACAATTGATAATATAATAGTTGTTGGGTCCTATGTTAAGTACTTATATTTATTCATCATAGTTGTCATGAAGATCATAGTTTTTCTTTTTACAGACCAGTAAACTAACATTCAGAGAAATGAAGCAACTTACCCAAAGTATGACAGACAGCTAATGGGTGGTAGAATCAAGATGCAAACTTGGCTCTGTATTTATAAATCCTAGTTTTTTCTTCTATGCCATATTGTATCTTTACACTTTTCCCTTTTGGTTGTTTTTTTCTCTTTCTGTTTCATTTAAGGGCGACTTTGGTATATTGATAAATGCATTGTGCTCAGAAAAAATGTACAAATTTGCATGTTACATAAAGGGATTCATTTGGCTCCCAAAGCTCATCCATGGATATCCTAGGGCTCCCACTGTTCCTAGTTAAGATAGTTTAATTTAGGTAATACTTTCCTGCTTTTCATCTGTGATTGTACCTCTGTGGTGCCCTGGCTGGTGTGACTCAGTAGGTCGAGTGCCAGCCTATGAACTGAAAGGTCACTAGTTCAATTCTCAGCCATGACACATGCCTGGGTTATAGGCCAGTTCCCCAGTTAGGGCCATGTGAGAGGCAACCACACACTGATGTTTCTCTCCCTCTCTTTCTCCTTTCCTGTCTCTCTCTAAAAAAATAAAATCTTAAAAAAAACAAATCTATGCTGGTAACCTAAAAAGCTCATGACTTTTACTATTGAGGTAATACACTTAGTAAAAATAGGTGGTAGTCATGTTGGACGTAGAAAGAGCCGTCTGAGGGCCTAGCACCATAAAGTAACTAATTCTCGGTGGGTTCTGTGCATCTGCCATATGAAATAGATTTTTATTTTGATCAATTCAACCTTTTAGGGAGATCATTGAAATACCATCTTGAGGAGGTCAATAATTAATAATTTTTTGATTAGTCACAGATTCCCCAGTGGCAGTGGCATTTGGTGAGCTAACAGCTTATCAGTCATCAGCAACATATAAGTCCCATGCCTTCTGATAAAATCAGATATTCAAAATGTTTATCAAAGAAATGTGGCATTTACTGCATCAAGATTTCACAGAAGGTTTAAAAGGACCTACTACGAATGAATTTAAATTAAAAAATATTGAATGAAGTATGTAAAAGAATCTAAAGCTGTATTATCAACAGCTGGTGAAATTGAAGTAGTAATCAAAAAACTCCTCTATCATACAAAAGCCCTGGACTGGATAGTTTCATAGGAGAATTCTACAAAACATTTAAGGAGGAGATAACCTTCTTAGACTATCCTTCACAGACTATTCCAAGAAATCCAAGAAGAGGAAAGACTCCCAAACTCTTTTTTAGAGGTCAGTATCATCTTAATCCCAAAACCAGACAAAGATACAATAAAAAAAGAAAACTACAGGCCAATATCATGGATGAATGTAGACACTAACATCCTCAAAATATTGGCAAACCACATCCAGCAATACATCAAAAAGATCATACAACATAATCAAGTGATATTCCTCCCAGGGATGCAAGGATGCTACAATATTTGCAAATCGTTAAACATAATGTACCACATAAACAAAAGGAAAGACAAAAATCACATGATCATATCAATAGATACAGAAAAAGCATTTGATAAGGTACAGCACCCATTTGTGATAAAAATATTCAGCAAAGTGGGAATAGAGGGAGCATTCCTCAACATAATAAAGGTCATATATAAGAGACCTACAGCCAACATCATACTCAGTGGGCAAAAACTAAAATCCTTCCCACTAACATCAGGAACAAGACAAGGATGTCCACTTTCACCACTTATATTCAACATGGTATTGGAAGTCCTAGCCACAGCAATCAGACAAGAAGAAGAAATAAAAGGTATCCAAACTGGAAAGGAGGAAGCAAAACTGTCATTGTTTACAGATGACGTGATAGTGTACATAGAAAATCCTATAACTCCACCAAAAAACTACTCAACCTAATAAGTGAATTTGCCAAAGCAGTGGGATACAAAGTCAGTATTCAGAAATCAAAGGCGTTTTTGTACACCAACAATGAAATATCAGAAACAGAAATCAGGAAAAAAATCCCATTTGCTATAGCAACAAGAAAAATAAAGTACCTAGGAATAAACCTAACCAAAGAGGTAAAAGACCTGTACACAGAAAACTACACAACACTGAAGAAAAAAATTAAGGAAGATACAAATGGAAGCATATACTGTGTTCATGGATTGAAAGAATTAACACCATCAAAATGTCCATACTACCCAAACAATTTATGGCTTCAACGTAATCCCTATTGAAATACCAATGGCATATTTCACAGGTATAGAACAAACATTTCAAAAATTTACATGGAACCACAGCAAGTTTGAGAAAGAAGAACAAAGTAGGAGGAATCACCCTACCTAACATCAAACTGTATTACAAGGCCACAGTAATCAAGCAAAAAAACTAAACTCATCCAGCAACTTACACCATACACCAAAATAAATTCAAGATGGATAAAAGACTTAAATATAAGTTTCGACATCATGAAAGTCCTAGAGAGAATATAGGCAGGAAAATCTCAGATGATCCACGCAACAATATTTTCATTGATATGTACCCTAGAGGAAGATTCATAAAGGAAAGAATAAACAAATGGGAGTTCATCAAAATAAAAAGCTTCCACAAGGCTAGAGAAAACATCAAAATGAAAAGGGAACCAACTGTATGAGAAAACAATTGCCAATGATACCTATGACAAGGGTTTGATCTCCAAAATATTTAAAGAACTCACAGGACTCCACTCCAGGAAGATAAACAATCCAGTTAAAAAATGGGCAAAGGACCGGCACAGACACTTCTCCAAGGAGAACATACAGAGGGCTCAGAAACATATGAAGGGATACTCAGCATCACTACCCATCAGAGAGATGCAAATTAAAACTATAATGAGATACCACTTCACACTGGTCATAAAGGCCATCATAAACAAATCAACAAACAGTAAGTTCTGGTGAGGTTGTGGAGAAAAGGGAACCCTACTGTTTCCATACTTTTTTTTGTGGAAAACAGTATGGAATCTCCTCAAAAAAATTAGAAAATGGAACTGTCTTTTGACCCAGCAATTCCACTGCTGGGATTAAACCCTAAGAACCCTGAAACACCAGTTCTAAAGAACCTGTGCACCCCAGTGTTCATAGCAGCACAATTTGCAATAGCTAAGTTCTGGGAGCAACCTAGGTACCCATCATTAAATGAATGGATCAAAAAACTAGTACATTTATGCAATGGAATACTATGCAGCAGAAAGAAAGAAGGAGCTCCTACCCTTCATGACGGCATGGATGGCACAGGAGAGCATTATGCTAAGTGAAGTAAGCCAGGTGATGAAAGACAATTACCATATAATCTCACTCATAAGCAGAACCTAATCAACAAAACAAACAAGCAAGCAAAATGTAACCAGAGACTTTGAAATAAAGGACAATCTCAACAGTAACCAGAGGGGAGAATGGAGAGAAATAACGAGGTAGAAGGGAAAGGATGGTCAAGGAATGTGTATAAAGGACCCATGGACAAAGCCAAAGCGGGGTAGGATTGAGGGTGGGAGGTGATGGTGGGGATTGCTAGGGCAAGGGGTGTATGGGGAAAATGCAGACAACCTACTTGAACAACAAATTTTTAAAAGTTTCAAGACAAAATAAAGCTGTGTTATCATAATTTGTTACTCCACATTTATTTAGCTGATAAGCATGTTACAACTGAAATA
>PVKM010001164.1:58625-83885 GCA_004027735.1 Carollia perspicillata
AGAAACATTGATGTGAGAGAGATGCAGATTGGTTGCCTCCTGCACTCACCCTAACCAAGGACCAAACCTGCAACCCAGGGAAGTGCCCTGTCTGGGAATCAAACCTGTGACCTTCTGGTCTATGGAGGACATTCCAACCAACTAAGCCACACTGGCGAGGGTGTGACTTGTTAGATTTGATAGGACTTTTGGATGTAGAGGGCAAGAGGAGAGAAGAAGCCAATAGTAGCATAGGAGGGTTTTAAATTTTTTATTTAGTTTTAAATCATTTTTTATTGTTATTCTACTACAGTTGTCCCAATTTGCCCCCCTCTGCCCCCCACTCCACTCCTGCAGTCGATTCCCACACTGTTGTCCGTGGGTCATTCATACATGTTCTTTGTCTAGTCCCTTTCCCTTCTTCCCACTATTATCCCCCTTCTCCCTCTTCTCTGGTCACTTTCAGTCTGTTCCATTTTTCCATGCTGGTGGTTCTATGTGTTGTTCATTAGTTTATTTTATATATTAGATTCCTCTTATAAGTGTGATCATACGGTATTTGTCCTTCACCAACTGGCTTATTTCACTTAGGTAGCTAGAAGTACTGTACATTCAATAAGCAAGAATAAAAGGAAATGAATGGGGATATAAATGACTAATTTCTTTATGGTTATACTGAGCCTATGGGGCTGTGCAGGTGCTAACAAGATGTTAGACATTAGGAAATGGAACTGGGGAGATTTCTTTTCAAATAGGTTGAATTGAGCCCTGGATGGATGCCTCTTGCACAACTTGCCCCAACCCAAGGGTCTGGCTTGCATCCAGGCATGTGCCCAGACTGGGAATCTAACTGGTAGCCTTTTGTTTTGCGGGATGACACCCAATCCACTGAGCCACACCAGTGAGGGCTTCTTCCAGTCCTTCTTATTCAAATGTCATTTTCTCAGTGAGGTCTGTGTCTTTTAATTGTCTTCCCTCTATTTGCTCTAGCACTCCTGATCTTTCTTACCCTGCCCTAACCCACCCATCCCCATAGTGTTTACCACCCTCTGACATACTTTATAATATGCTGTATTTTGCAATGTATAGTGCACACCCACGTTTTTGGCCCAAGCTTTCAGGCAAAAATGAGACTTCCTGAGTCTCCCTTACTATGTAAGGTAACAATTCTTCCCTTCAAAACTCTGGATCCTTGTAGTCTTACAAGGATAAATGGATGGAGGTCTCATCTTCTGTAGTTACTTTCTGCTGTGAAGGGACATAGTTTTACCTATCCCCAGGTCCAGAGATTCTTACTATCTCCTAAAGGAAGAAGGGGGTCAAAAACGGAGCAAAGAGCCTCTATGTGAAGGAGAACAATTGCTGTCTTCAGAAGGTAGCATACTCAGTGTCTAGAGGATGGCACGGCTGAATAAGCGAAGCTGGTAGATGGCTGCATATTTCAAGAGGCAGGTTGCATATGAGCTTCCAACGTGAGACCTAGTACGTAGATAAGCAGTCAGGTATTTAGTGAAGGCTATGCCTAGCAGTGCAGAGGGTTTGTAGTGAAATCAGAAACTGGTGAGACTAAGGATCCCCATGATCTAACCCTGAGTGGGGCTTTGGGTGGCACACCCAACAGTGGGGTATGTTTGCTGAGGAAGCCACCATCTGGGAAACACGGACAAAGGTGTTATAAGTGCTAGCATGGGCATAAAGTATAGTAATCACCAAAAATAATAATAAACTAAAAAGTAACATTGTCAATTAGCTTTAGGAGATACTGTCCCTTTTTTAAAGGAATTTTAAGTCAAGGTGGGGAATTAAAGCCCAAGAAATGGCGGCCCTTGGCCGCTTGGCTTGCTGCTTTACCGACAGTTTGGTTTCCCTGGCTTGTTTGGGAACTGTCCTTCTGGTGTCCTGGGAAGTGCATTATGGCAACTTGGTTCAGTAGGTTCACTACTTGTAGCAATTCCAAAATTATCTTTTGTGTATTCGATATCCTTATTCCCCTAGGTTCACATTTGATAATTTGTATTCCCCAATGTTAAGAGACCTCTTTGTTTCCATATCACCCTGCAGGCATCGACTACCATAAAAACATATTGAGAGTCAGTGTAGATGTTAACATTCCTTCCTGGGAATAATTCTAAGGCTCTGGTGAGGGCTATCAGTTCAGCCCTTTGTGCCGAGGTTCCTGTGGCAAGGGCCTGGACTTCTATTACCTTGTCTATATGGTGACTACTGTGTACCTCATTGTTGACCATTTTCCATGAAGCTGCTTCCATCTGTATATAATTCCCAGTCAGGTTCTGTCAGCAGCTAGTCCAACAGGTACAGTCTGCTGGAATAAACTTTGTCAATAATTTCTAAGCAATCATGTTGGAGGTTTGAGCCTCTCTCTGAGTCCAGGGGTATGGTGGCCAGGTTTAAGGTAGTAGTGGTTTGTAAGGTAGCATTTGGGTTGTCTAGTAAAATGGCCTGATATTTTCCCATACACCCTGCTGTCAGCCAGTACCCTCCTTTTTATTGAAGTAGGATTAGGACCTGGGGTAGTACAAATACTGTAGTAGGTTGCCCCAGAGTGAATGGAATGAATGGTAATTAAAATCAAGAATAGCAATTCTGACTAGTTTGTCTTAACACAAGTCCTTGACTTTACTGCACATTGGTTGTCTATTTTTGGACAAATTTTAAGTATTTGAGATTCAATTTCTCATCTGTAAAGTATGGATACATATTAAATTAGATAAGTAGGCTCTTAGGCTTACTTTGGTGGAAAAGTTTGAGATATATTTGTTAAGAGAAATGAAAGTTGACCTGACCAATCTAATTATATTAGGAATATTACCAATTATTGGCAAGTCTCAGTTTTATGACCATGGAGAGATGCTCATTTAAGTCTTTGGCTTGAATGCATGTATAGGTGACAAAAAAAGCCACAAATCATTCTATCACTCTGTTATTTGATTTTTACTGTTAGGAGATATGTCTGTGGTAGCTGTCACTTATAAAATACACTTATTACAGATGGATTTTTAATTTTGTTTACATACGTATTTTTTAGTAATAGAAATGTGTTTATTGACACACTTGAGAAAAATTCCACTTTCTTTTTCAAGGTGAGTTCTGTCACCACCTAATGTGCACCATTAGCCCTGTGATGCAATGCAGAATGGCTCTTTTGAACCGGTGCCAGTTTCTCGGAAGGGAAAGTCATGAAAAAGTGTTCAAAGTACCCATTTGTGCCTGATGTTCTTACAAAGCCACATTCAGTTGATCTGCTTCTGACATCCATAAATGAAGAATTTCTGGATTCTTTTTGAAATTGTTTCCTATTCTTATGCCAAAATGTTAGCTCTATTTGTACTAGGAACAATTCTAGTACATAAAAACCCTGGACTAAAAGTGCTTTCTTCCATTAGTTTATATTAGGCTTGAGTAAGAAATAAAACGAACTTCGGAGTTTTAATTGTTTTATTTATTATTATCACTGAGTTCATTTACTGGAATAGTGTAATAGAAGGACCACTGAACTAAAAGTCAGATGACCTGAGTTTTATAGTTTATGTAATCTTTTTCTATTCACTTTGTCTTCTCTGTCTGTAGTCTACCTTCTTTGTGAGGTATTTTTAAAATCTTCACTTGAGGATACATTTTTATTGATTATAGAGAGGGAGGGAGTGGAAGGGAAGGAAGCAGAGAGAGAAATAGAGAGAGAAACATTGATCCGTTGCTTCCCATATGTGCCCCAACTGGGAATCGAACCAACAACCAAGGTATGTGCCCTACCTGGGAATTGAACCTGCCACCTTTTTAGTGTATGAGGTAATGCTCCAACTAACTTGAGTAACCCAGTCAGGAGTATTTTAAAAATGAAATGAAGTGAGGAAATGCTTTTATAGAATAAAAATAAATAATATTTAAATATGAGGTATTATAATGGAAAGAAAATACTAGTACTTTCCATAGTGTTGAAGAAGATCTTTCAATTTTGCTGAAAACCTTAGATGATGTGTATGGTAGAAAATTCTGTACATAGTAATGAGCATTTGTAAGGCACATGGGTATGATGTCTATTTCTCCTGCCTCGTTCCTTTTATTTTTACAAAGTTGTTGTTTTCACTTTTTCCTAATAAATCTCCTTATTTCTTCCTCCCTCGTTGTACCACCCAGTACACACAATTACCTACAGATAGTTTTGTTTTTCTTCAAAGGGAGCCACCATTAAAAAAGATGAGCAGACCGGAGCCATTGTGGTGGCTAGAATCATGAGAGGAGGGGCTGCAGACAGAAGTGGTAAGAGTTTAAATGTTAACTGAATATAGACAAGTGATATTGCATTTTATGTGTAATATTTTTAATATATAAGGATAATAATCTTTTGCTATCATACAACAAAACAAGAAATAGAACATTTTTCTCTGTGTTGATATATGGGAACCTATTTTAATAAGCGAGAAATAAATCTCTCTCTACTCCCTTAGTTCACATGGGCTTCCAAGGTTACTCTAAGACTCAGTTCAGTGCTTATGACTTGAAAGATACTAGTAAAAGCATGTGTCTTTCAAAAAAAGTGAAAATTGTTTTATAAGCTGCAAATAATGTGCATTTCTAGACAGAGAGCAAGATGCTATTGTCATTTCCTTGCCGGCATTATGATGCCGTAGTCTTTGATTCATCGGTATGTAGAGACATGGAATCTGAAACCGGAGAAACATGAAGGTCTTCTTTCCAGTCCTCAGATATTTTAAGGGAAGCAAACAATGCTTTAAGTGTGGACACAATGGCAAATTACAGTTTCTTTTGTAGGTATCACTGCTGATTTACTGAATTTGTTGTTACTCAGGTCTGATTCATGTTGGTGATGAACTTAGGGAAGTGAATGGGATACCAGTTGAAGATAAAAAGCCTGAGGAAATAATTCAGATTTTGGTAAGCTGAAATTTTACTTTAAATTTGCAATGAAAACAAAATTGAATCACTGTACTTCCCACTTGGTTATGAAGACAGGAGTTGGATTTAGCTGTCCAGGGTTTGAATCCCATTTCCATCATGTAATCCTTATGCGCCTTTGGAAAATACCTTAATTTTTATTACTTCAGTGTTTTAATTTGCAAAATTAGAATAAGGATTAAATGAGCTAAAGAATTTATTACAGGACCTGACCCAAATTAGGTACTTCATAAATGCTGTCTGCTCTGTCTTTGGTGGTGCATTTAGCTTTCTGTTTCTCTCATCAACATAGCCAGACTATACACTCTGCTTTCTAAGTATACAAACTAGTAAAACTAATTTAGATGTCTTATGAAGTCTAAAACAGAATTAAATTATATTAGGCTTTGACAATAGTAATTTCAAGTTCATTTGTAAGGATAAAATAAAGGGACATTGTCCCTGTTACACATGAAAATATAGTAGAAACCTACAGAAATAAAAAGAAAGTTTAGTATTCCAAAACAGACCTCAGTCTGTATGCAAATTTAATATATGATTGTGTTGGCATTTTATATTAGTGGGAAGATAATGAAATTTTGTAAATGGTACAGGATTAATTGATGATTCATTTAGAAAAAATAAAGTTAGTCCCTATTTTACACCACACACACAAAAAAGTCCCAACCCTGGCCAGGTAGCTCAGTTGGTTAGCGTGTTGTCTCAATATGCCAAGGCTGCGGATTTGTTCTGCAATAGAGCACATACAAAAAGCAACTGATGAGTGAATGCTTAAGTAAGGGGAACAACAAGTTGATGTTTCTCTTTCTCTCTTCCTCCCTTCCTCTCTCTCTCCAAAATCAATTTTTAGAACAATTAAAAATAAATAAGTAAATCTCAACAAATTAAATATTTAAGTTTAAAAAACAAAAAAGCAGAGAAAGACTTTAATGATGGAAAATTCAACTAGGAAAAAAATGATATGATTATAGAATCAAAAAATTTCTGCATAGAAAAAGATATATGTAAAATTTTTAAAGTGAGATTGTAGGAAACAATTTCAATATATATGATAGAAGGCTAATACTTTAATATATGGTGAATGCATAAAAATAAGAAAAAACATATATGGAAAAATTCACAAAGCATATGCACAGATAATTTACAAAAGAAAACACGGCGCCTGAAAAATACTGGATTCATGGGGGACTTAAATGCTTGATAATCCCTAGAGTTCTCCAGGTTATAGGGAAATGGATATGTTTATTTGCTTTTAGTAGTAGGATAAATTAATAGAACCCTTTGAGGTGGCTATCCAAAACTATCAAAATTTAAAATTTGCATAGCCTTTATTCAAGAAATGCAGTTGTTGGAAATTAACCCTAAGGAACTAATGTAAATGTAGATAACATTTCAAATATTTATGTGTCATAAATATTTCAAAATATTTAGAAACTATGAAGATTACACTGATTGAGTATTCATCTATATGATGGATTACTTTGAAGCAGTCAGAATGGCTGATAGACCTAGATGACTTAATACTGGTGGTAATACTACTAATTGCTTATATTGATTGAGCCCTAAGTGGCATTCTAGGGTCTTTACATACATTAAAACACATGCATACACACACACACACACAAACTAGAAGAATGGGAAGGGATTATAGAGAAGACTTGTGCTTTTTCTCTATCTATGCAACTCAGTATTATATGAATTCTTAATAAGATTTGTGAATTATGCCCTGGTTGGGTGGCTCAGTTGATTGGAGCATCACCCTGTGCACCAAAAAGGTCGCAGGTTCAATTCCTACTCAGGGCACATACCTAGTTTTGAAGTTCAGTCTCAGGTTGGGGTGCATATGGGAGGGAGCTGATTGATGTTTCTCTTTCTTCCTCCCTGTCTAACGGCAATAAAAACATATCCTTGAGTGAGGATAAAAAAAGATTTGTGAATTACTGTTATGATAAGCAGAATAACAATATCACCATTTTGAAGTCACTCTTTTATAAAATTCTAATATTTATACAGCTAATATCCCATTTTCCTCGAGCCTCTGTGCTGAGCTGGAGCTCCTCCTTTGGTTTACAAGAGCTGATGCTGTGCAACTCTCCCCAGTGTGGCTTTCAGTGGCTTCATCCTAAACACTGAAATTGGCTATGGTGGCAGTATTTATAACATGAAAATCAGCAAACAAAGCAAATCAAGGCCTTTTTTATCAAACAGAGTCCTGGTGTACCAGCACAAATTGATAGTGAGCCTGAGAGGGATCCGACCATTCTCCCCTTTCTCTCTCCTTCCCTGTCTGCTGGTCTCCCCCCTGCCTTCCTCTTTTCTTGCCTTCCTCACGCCTCTTAGATATGTGTCAGATATTTACCACTTTTATGGAGTGTATAATTAGAATAAATAATAGATATTAAGACATAATTGTATAAATAATTATTTAGATATGATTATGATAAATGCTGAAAAGGGAGGAAGATAGAGAATGACATTAAAGGGAGACCTGCTCTTGTCTGAGATAGTCAGCAAAGACTTGTGGGTATTATTGCTTGTTTTAATTAAATTTGAATCAATATTCAATCTTTTCATCTTTTAATTAATTATATTTGGCATTTTATTCACCAACAGAATATAATAGAGATGAGCGTTCTTATTTTTCTGATAAGCTTGCAACTGATTGAATTATATAGTTATAACTGCATCACTGACAGTATAGCTATTTTAGTTTCTAAAAACATAGATGCTGATACTCCAATGTAATATTGCACCTAATCTTTTCTTCACATTTACTGTTGTCTGTTTAAGGCACTGTGCATAAGTAACTTGACATGGATGGTAATGTATTCATCGGCATTTTAAAAGTGCACAGGAGGTAAAAGTGGATTTAGTGGTTGATGTTTTTAAATTTATTTGACAAACTTCAGTGCTTTCTCATGTTACAGGGATTTCTAAAAAATAGTTTTCTCAGTGTGATCTATCTTAAGAATAGAAACCCCAAGCTTGTAAATTTCCTGATGCATTTAGTTAGTTATTTTTCTATGTGTTTTATCTTCTTTCACCTTGGCTGTAGAAGTTTTCTTATAACTCTTTCTTTCCTCTGAGATCAGGCTCAGTCTCAGGGAGCAATTACATTTAAGATCATACCCAGTATCAAAGACGAGACACCATCTAAAGAAGGCAAGGTAATCATTACCTTAAAATCTTATTTTGCTGGTGGGGGGGTGGGTTGGGGACTAGTGTTTTTTCATCTAATGTCTATCCTCTTTGTCGTGGCAGGTTCATTTTAATATTTCACTTAAAAATTTGTTCTTAAATCAGAGTTAGAATAACCTTGGCCATTTTATATATTTTTATACTTATTTATTTTAAATGAATTCTTTCTCTAGATGTTTATCAAAGCTCTCTTTGACTATGACCCTAATGAGGATAAAGCAATTCCCTGTAAGGAAGCTGGGCTTTCTTTCAAAAAGGGAGACATTCTCCAGATTATGAGCCAAGATGATGCAACCTGGTGGCAGGCGAAGCATGAAGGTGACGCCAATCCCAGGGCAGGCTTGATTCCTTCAAAGCACTTCCAGGAAAGGTGAGCTCTTGGCGCAGAACGATGGCCTTTCTTCAGCTGACCTTTTGTTCTCTGCAAAATACCACTCCAGCCTGGTGGCGATAAAATAAGCACCCAAACATTGCTTTAGTGTCCTTTATCCCTCAGGTTTGGGTTTCTGTTTTCAAGTGGGAATAATAACCAAAAATAATATGACTACCAGGTTGTATGTGGTTTTTGTTATGAAACAAATGGAAAATAGCACATTAATATCTGAAACTGTATTGATGTGAAAGATGGCAAAAAGGAAGAGTGATTTTGGGGTAGAGAGAATTCAGAAAAATTTGAAAGTAGAGGATTTATTTCTTAATTTGAATAAATTTCCAGCTTTTTCTCAAGACTTTTTATATTTCGGTTTTATATTAATCTTGGGTCTGCACTGAAAATTGATAGGCATATTGACCTTTTCCCCCCAGGAGACTGGCTCTGAGACGACCAGAAATAACAGTTCAGCCCCTGAAAGTTTCCAACAGGAAATCGTGTAAGTTTGTTAATAAGAATGCAGAGTGCCTCATCTTGGTGTTTATTTTTTATTATTAAAGCAGGTCATATCGCCTTGTGAGAGTTTTTGAATCATTACTGCACAGGAACCAAAGAATTCAAAATTCAAAATTTAAGTGACTCTTTTGATGAAAGAAGTTTAAGAGTTATTTACAATAAACTCATGACTCTTTAAGAAAAGAACTAATAAGTACTGTTCTCTTTGATTTCTGAATGTAGGTATTTTATTTCTCCAGAGCAAGGCAGTTTGGGTGAGATATTTCTTGGTAAAGATTAAGGGAAAAATTCACCACATTCTTGGACACAAAAGCAATTGTGCCTAAAAACAATGAATTGTTCTTCCTCTGAATTCCTTGCTTATCCAGAAATCATAGTAACTTTGACCTTTAACTTGTCTGTCTGTAGTTATTACCAGACTAGATTAAAAGTAAATAAAGGTAAGGAAAAAAATGATGTAGGATTACTGAAAAAGATAGTGTGGATTTAGTTGGATTTTTTTCCCCTATCAACCCACCTTTCTGTCAGCTTCTGTTTACAACCCGTGTCTCCTAAGTCCCCATCCCATAAATTTCCTGCTTCATGTCTTCTGAATGCTTCATGGTTCTATGTATTTTAAGAGTTAAAAAAAAACCCTATGTTTTCAGCATTCAAATTATACATTAAAAGACAAAATGAGCGAATAAATGGTACTGGAATTTTACGCCAACATCTGTTTTTAGTATTGTTAAATTTTTCACATCTCCTGTTATTTCTGTCAGTTTGTAGAAGCTTATAGCCCAGGAATTACATCATAAGAGAGCCAAACTACAGTCGGTATAAATCTCCCAAGCAAGCAAATACTTCAAGTGCAGCACTGATTCAAAAGCCTGCTTGTTCTTGCTCTGCTAAGTCTGGGCAGAAGGAAAAAAAACTTGTTGTAGAATGCCACATGTATGTGACATCAGAAAGCTTCAAGTTTAACCATAACGTTGGGCTTTAACATGTGATGAGTTTTCACTGGCGTCTCCCCAGTTGAAAGGACCTTTGAGGCATCAGTTTGAGTTGCTTTGTGAGGGGGTTTAAATTTGGGGTCTGCACACTTTTAATATATTTGGTGCACGTGAGATAAAATACGCATAACCTGAAAATGAAATAAATGTGACTTTCCTTGACTCTGAACCCCGACACAAATTGGTTTGAGTGTTAGGCAGCTTCAAAATGTACAATTTGATATAATTATAAATTCTTATTTATTAAAAATTTTTGAAATATGTTTCTTGTAAGAAATGTACAAAGTGGATAGGTTGTCTTTTTAATACTTCTTCCCAAACTGGTTTTAGTATAGATGTGCATGAATGTGAGGGGAGAGGGAGGAGAGAGAGAGAGAGAGAGAGAGAATTGTAATGCGGGCTTTTTTTGTCTGTATATTTGCATAATTTTTACATGTGAATGCTTACGTATTTGAATCCAAGAAAAATTTATTCCAGGATTTATCTTTCCTGAAATGTCATCATTTGGATGTTTTAGTGTTTTTTCTTTTTCTGCCTCTTGAATACCATTTAAAAATATGACCGATCCTCCTTTTTCACTCTTTCTTCCTTTTTTTCTTTTCTTTCTCTCTTTTTTTATTTCTACTTTTTACTAGATTTTGATTCACTGAGAGATGCATTGTTGATATATAAAAATACTCTTTACTTTTATGTAGAAATAAATCTGGTCAATATTATCTAAATGAAGTCACTATATAATATATATGACTTTGTTCAAAGACATAGTAATACATATAGTATATATAACTTTGTTCAAAGATACAGTATATTTCTATGAAAATTAAATAAAAATCTAGTGTCTTCATATTAAAGGAACTAAAATTCCATTTGAAATTTTTCTGTTAACTCAGAAACCCCTAAACTCAAAAGTTACGCAAAAATCATGGTGCTGTTTCAGAACATTTTAAAAGGCATTTAAAAGCACTTTGTTTTATAACCTTTGTATTTGATAGTGGTTCTTTATATAACGTAATTTTGTAAAGGCCATCTGACTCAACACTTCCTGGACTTCAACATTTGGTACTTAGATTTTTAGAATAGGACATTCATGTTATCATGTCTTGTACTAAATTATAGAATAAGACTATGCAGAAAAACAATATAAAATCATTTATTTTTATGGCTTTGAATAATAATTCATGGAATAGGCTTTAAGGGAAGTATATACTTTAATGTAAAATTTCTAAAAGAATAATTATGTCATGTTGGTATTTATAAATTTATTAAAAAATACGTTCATAAAATTTTTACAAGTGCTCTTAAAACCTAGGAAGTCATTGTTAAGTATTGAATTCAGAATAATGACTTTAGTGTGTATCAAATTGACCAGTTAACTTCCCCCCCCCCAAATTGGTTGCTCTTACTGTACTCTTTATTTGATTCATAGTGTATCACTGATTGTAATGTCAATTTCTCCATGTAAACTTTGCATGGAGAAAAAGTTCATGGAAGATGGGTCTGGACTATAGGGGTTCAGTTAATGTCAATACAGAAGTAAAAAAGGAATAGAGAATCCCCAGCACCGTGAGTTTTGCGTTTATGTTTGTGCTGCAGTGCTGGATCCTGGCTCCACAGTAAATAAAATCAAGAGCTGTGATCATCCCGACTTCCTCTGGCTCTAACACTACCGCCCTAATGCCGAGCTCAGTGTGGGTGATCTTCATGTTTGCTGCTTGGTCATTTCCTCCCCTTACCTTACACATAGAGAGAAAATAGTCTTCTTAAATAAATAATTTGCCTTTTAAAGTGAAACATACCTAACTAAAAATGAAAACATAAATTCTTAAACATTACTAAATCTTAGAAGGTTGATATGAGGACTTATGTCTTCCTGTTTATTTTGGAAGAATACATTAGCCAACAAAGAAATTATTAATAGAATCTTGTGTCCCCTTCCTCCCTTTTTCATCTAAAAATAGGTTCTCACGTAATAGATTTATATTAGTAATAGAAACAGAAGAGCAAACTCAGATGTCTCACAGGTTTTCTTTGGTTTTCTTTGACTGACTTTTAGATGACTACCTGAAAGAGGTTAAGTATTTTGGAAATGAATAAGATTGTATATTATGTCCTAGGTTGCATATAGGAGTGGTTTTCATGACAGACATGGCAACTTGTAATTCGTGTGTTAATATGATTTAAAGTACTCAATGATTTTCTGCTAAAAGCTTCTTTTAAGTAGTTTGGTTGCATTTATAAAGCAATACTATATCACCTAACCTTTAAAAATAAATATAAATATCTTTGATTACTTGAAATATTATTTGTTTACTTTCTATTGAAATCAAAGTATTTAAGTTAAGAATATCCTAGTAGCATAAATATTAATTTAACTTTAACTTCAGTAGGGTGATATTTATATTTAAGTCCAATTTATATGGTATTTAAAAAGGCTCTTATTCATATAGTGTATTTTACAGCAGAATATTCAGATATGATATTTATTTACAGTACTTAGTTTCCATTTTTAGTTATCAAGATATAAATATCTGAAAATTTCTAACACTGCTGGTTGAACAATATCAATTAAAATTTTTCCTCTTACAAAAGAAGGTGAAGGGATTGGCCAGAGAACATGTATGGAAGACCCATGGACACAGATAATGAGGGGATTGCCTGAGGGAGGGGAGGAGACATGCATGGAGGAAGACAAAGGGAGAAAAAACTGGGACAACTGTAATAGCATAAACAATAAAATACAATTAAAAAATTAAAAAATACAAATTTTTCTTTTACAACATAGCTCTTAGAATTCTTGTAATTAAAAAATCCAAAATGTACATTTTTTGCCTTTTTAAGTTGGTAGAAACACAAAATATTTTATTCTAGAATTTGTTTTAACTAACATAATTGTTATCATGTAGGTAAAAAAGATCTTTAACAGCATCCAAAAGGTACCCATTCAAACAGGGTGTATCCTTATTTGACAAGCATTTTGTGGATTGAAGATCACTATCTACCATCAATAGAATTCAGACACTGAGTAAACAAACTGGTTTGCTGTATGTGGTACCAGTGTTCCAAAAGGCTGAATATTTGCAAATAATAGGTATAACACTACTCCACATTTGTTGTGATACAGCTTTTCAAGCTGAGTAAGCACCTTCTTCTCGGAGTGTTAAATAATGTTTATTTAGTGTATTCACTATAAAGTTAATTCATAAATTAAAAGTCAAATCAAAAATTAACAAATAGATTAGATGGTTTATGTCCTTAACATTAAATTTGTCTAAAACTTTGTCAAGTATTTTCTTAATATTGGTGGGATTTTGGGTAGCAGAATGGGTTTTAAAAAATACTGAAAAATATTTTCCCCCTAATACTGATACTCTTTGGGAGATGCCAAAGGTTAGAGTTTGTGTGGAAAGAAAGGAAGATGAACGGAGCTGTAAATTACACGTCTAATTACTTCATGTCACCTGATGGTTGAGGTGAAGGCCTTTCTAATTTTAGTGCGCACTTTTGTCTCAGTAAACTGTTCTTAGTATATGAAGATATACTAAGTAAAGTGTTTTTCGTGTTTTTAGTGTACTTAGAATAGTGTTTTTGCTTGTAGAACACTGTCAGAGGATGTGCTTTTAGCTTCTCCAGGTGAAGGATTCTAAGTCACCCTGTTTCTTGCCCCTTGTCTGGGAACCCAGAACCACACCAGTAAGAGAGCTGATTAATAGGGGTGTGGTCAGTCATCAGGGATTTTTGCAGACTAGTGGGGGAGGCTGCAGTATGGGAGGGAGGGGAGAGCCATTTCTAGGTGTGGATTTAACAGCCCCTGTGAATAATATTACGCCGAGACAGACACAATTTCTTCCCTTGCCCAGAGTTTCAGACATGTCCCCTTCAGAGAAACACCCAACATTCTGGGAAAGTTTTCTCCTGCCCTACCGTGCGGAGCTCATTGGGTGTTTTGCACAAGAGCCTTTCCACTCCATTCTCTGAAGGCAGCAAAAGTGCACTTTGTGGCCTGTTGTCCTCTCTGTGCTGTTTATAATTTTCCCATCCTGCTCTTCGATGCTTGAAGATGTAGAGAGTGGATTTCTGATGAGACAGGGGAGAGGAGACAGGTTGAAGTTGGGGGCTTGGGGAGCAAGAGGCCGGTGTGGTAGGAGGAGGTGGGAGTAGACAGGAAACCTGAAACTTACTTTCCTTAACCTCTCCCCGGTCTCATGTATTTTCTAGCTTGAGGTTTGAGAAATTAAAAAGTGATTTTGGTGTGATAATGTAGTATAGTGATTAAAAACTCATCTAGTGCCAGACGGCATGGATCCAAATCCCAGTTTGGGCACTTCTGAGACCTTCATTTCTCTGTATCTCTGATTTCCTCTCTGTAAACTGGGGATAATAGCATTTGCCTCATAGAGTTGGTTGAAGAATTAAATAAGTTTATGCATTAATGTGTACAGAAAAGTGCCTTACCATAGTAAAAATCTCTCCAGTATCCCAACTCTCTTCCAAGATCAACCTTTTATGTAGTTTTCTTTCCTCTTTGTTTAAACATGGTAAGCGTAAACAAAAAAAAATTTTTTTTGCTTTTCTTACTGGATGTCTAGGAGGTATGATCCTTTCTATTGGAGACACACATGTGTGTTTTATTAAGCTAAAATACCATTGTCTTCCTACTTAGGTATTGCATGGAAGAGGCACTCTTTTTATGGATTTATACAGTATATTCATGACCTTTTGTTAGACTATGAAATATACATATACTATATGTAATATAGATTAGGGGTGTTTATTTTTATTGTGAGTTAGCGCTAATATTTTAAGCTTTTTGTGTTTTGTGTGTGTGTGTGACATGGCTTTACATGCACTGGTTCTCTAATCAGTCCATCCTGCTGTTAAGTGGCTGCTTTCTGGTGGAGTGTCTGAGATTACAGCCTGATGAGTTTTAGTGCTGCTCATATTGTTTTCACCATGAGTACTTGCTTGGCTTTGCTAACCCATCTCACATGGTTTATTGTTTGTTTTCTAATAATTTGTTTAGATGCATACTGTATTTCAGAGCTACTAAGAAATGAGTATGAATAAACTCACAATGTGGGTAACTCATAATAGAAGCCTGAATAATAATGGTTTGCTTGTCATTTTTTGCTAATGAACCAACACATTTTGAGGATCCATAGGTATTTGAAAATAAAAACACCATGGTACACACTTTCCTCAGTGTTTCTTTGACTGCTGTTCTGCAGTTTGGAGACAAAAGGGAGCAGAGAGCTGTTCTAAGGAGTTCCATTCACTCTATAAGGTCATGTATGTTCTACCTTGACTCATGTTAGATTTTGCTTCTGTTAAGTTGCCAGTTCTTTATCCATCTTTACTTCAAGGTGAGTCTCTCAACTCAAACTTAACTCTTCAATTACCTCTTTGACTGTCCTATTAGAAACCTAAGAAATGTTTAGGATTACTTTTTAAAATACCTTTTATCAAAGACTATACTTGCAGGGATCTTTTCTATAGTTCATTAAAATACCTTTCGTCAACTAATACAGGCAGAATGACAATAAAAGTTTCTGCCTGACTCATTTCACATGTGTAATAAGTTGATAATTGTCAGGATATTATTCAATTTACAGGATACTTAGACATTTTATAGGTAAAATTAGTTGTTTCTAAAATGTTTTCTTTTACTATTTTTATCATGAACAGATTAGTTTACAGACAGACTGTTCTGTGAAAAACAAATATCCCCTTATTAAGGGTATGATTTTGAAAAAATGCCAATAGTATGTTCCCCCATTTCTGTATTTAATAAGCTATGTGGAGGCTTTGTGTTTGTACTGTTTATGTCTTTTTAGACCAGGACTACAGTGCAGTCTAAAATGTGGTTTTTCAAAAATTCTATTTATTTGTTGATTAATAATTTTAAAATATTTAAAATACATTTGTTTTTTTCCTTTGGCTTTTCTAAGATGAGGAAACAGTTGAGTGTGGTAGGTGGATTTTTGTTCCTCCCTTGGATGCCACATCTTTCTGCTTTAATTGTGTTTTTCCGCACATTTAATCATTTTCTTTTTCATTTTCTTTGTGCTTCTCAGAGGAAATTAAAGGTACATGTACAAAAGCTTCCCTGTGTAGTCTAGTAATTTTCCTTAGTTCACGTGTGTGGGGTTAAGATGAATATAACAAGCAGTTTATAAAAGATTATCGTACATCCAAACTTCCAACTTGATATTACAGTACCAAAAATCATGGCTGGGGCTTTTATCGGAAAGGAACATACTTTCTTTTTTTGCTTCATTTAGCAAAGAGATAGGAGTAGTTTGCAATAGTACATTGTTTTTTTTCTGTCAATATTCTCAAATAAGGGTGAGTGAAGAAAATGATGTTATTCAAATATACTGAGTTATTTTAACATAAGGATGCGGGGAGATCTTCTCAACTACTTGATTTCTGCACAGGCTTTGCTTTAGTTCCAGAAGTTTTTGTCCGATATGGGAAGGTTAGAGGCCTGACATCTTAAGTACTCCTTGACTTAAGTTTTTAAGACATACATAACCCAATATTCATTTAATTCCTAGAAGTAATTAATAGCACATTATTTTTAAGTGTTTTCGTCTGTTCATTTTTAAAACCCAAATAAATGTAGAAATATCGTGACTTTATTCCTTTCCAACACAGCATCTCTTCCTATCAAGAGAGAGGATGTATCTTAATCTTAACCTTTCTGTCTAATCCAGTGAGCCAACATAAGTGCTGTATTTGACATATTAGCAAAGAGCCTGATTTACAAAAATAAATTTACTCTGGGGATCAAGTGTTGTCGTTTCCTTAACTGTGAAAGTATAAACATCTCAGGCAAGCCTTTTATAATTTTCTTGGAACGTCAACAGGGAATCCCTGAAGAAGGTTGAAAAAGAGTTGCATTGCCGTTTAAAAATGCTACTTTAAACTTAAATATAAAACAGTGTTTTATATTTAAGAGTGGCGTTGTGAGAGCTTTGCTCTGCTGTGCTTTACATAATGGTTTTTAAGTAATTTATTTGTTCGCATCTGTGGCTGGGCTTCTAACTTCTGCTTTATTTCTTGGCTTTTGTTCTGTGCGCTTTTATACTCCATCCAGAAGATGCTGACTCTGCTGGTAACAACAATGGAGCCTATATAGGTGAGCAATTGGCCATGGGCGAGGATATCTTTCTTTCTGTCGTTCTTCAGAACCGTTATATTATTTTATCCTCAATTAGCACATTCACATCAGCATGCCATGATGTTTCCTGGGGGAAGCATGAAGCTTTATATCCAACAGGCTCAGTGGGTTGGACACAAAGGAATTCATAGTGTGTTTTGGTTATTATTCAAGAAGCTTTCCAAATGCTATAATTTTGTAAACTGCCATATATTATTTTTGGAGATGATGAAAAAGCATCTATTTGTGCTAGTTTTACCCCATTAACAGTACTTGGACATTTCTAAATTATCTGGCTTGCTGTGGCTTATTCAAAGCTTCTATAACTTACGTCTTTCTAAAATGTTTTGGTTGTTTTCTAATGATTTATTAGTCCCTTAACAACTCTCTGCCACCATCCCCGCCAATAACCACTGAATGAACAGCTCCAATTATAATTATGCTTCATAATTAACTTGCTAATCTCTACTGGAAGGAAAGATTTCCGGTTTAGAGATGCCCAGGAATATTATAAACAAAAGCCAAGGTACCCGAAACGTTCAAGGCACCAGAATTATCTTCACCCACATTTCACTTCAGATCTCTCCTGCCCTTGCCACGCGCAGCACCCGACAGCTTCTCTACTTTCGGTCACGAGAGGTGCTAGTGTAGGAACGCAGATGTAGAGAGACTGCCCCAGTCTCCTTACCTGCCGATCAGTGTTTATGTGCAGTTGACACTTGAACAACACAGATTTGAACTCTGTGGGTCCACTTCCATGTGGATATTTTTCAGTCTCTAGACAGTCAGCCCTGTATCCCCGGGTTTCGCATCTACAGATTCCACTATCCACAGATGGAAAACAGTATTTTCTCTCTGGAGCTGGCAGTTGGTGGATGTGGATGCAGCATTCTGTGCCATTTTATGTAAGGGACGTAAATATCCACAAGATGTGCTGTCCTCAGAGAGGAGGGTCCCAGAACCAATCCCCCGTGGATACCGAGGGACAGCTGAGTTTTGGGGGAGTCAAAATTTGTACATGGATTTCAGTTGAGAAGGGGTTGATGCCCGTAAACTGTTCAAGGGTCAGTTGTATGTGATAACATCTCTTGGTTATTGAAGGAATGTGTCAGATGTTTTATCCACTTTACGAAAAGGAAACTGAGGCCCAGAAAGTTTAAAGGATTTCTGTAAGGACCTAAAGACAGTAAATGGTGCATCGTGGTTTCAAATCTACATTTATGTGACTAATAGTATCTGGAGTCTATCCTTTAAAATATGCTGGCCTCTAGTTTTTTATTCTACAAAACCAAAAACCTATGTAAAAATATAGAATATTCCAATTTTTAGGCTAGAAAAAACTGTAATTTACAAAGAGAAAATCAGATGATCAGAGAGAAGTTCAAATTACATTAATTCTTTACTCATTTCAGAACAATACAGAGTCCCAGATACTCCGTATATTGATTAACACGTCCCCTAACATCCTCAGAAACTGTAGTGCCTTAAAGCGGCAAGCACTTACTGTTCTCCAGATTTTGTGGTCAGCCTGGCAGCTCTGGTCTGTTGGCTCACTGGATCTTTGCAGTCTGGCAGTTTGGCTGGGGTCTGGTTGTTTGGTGGGCAGTGGTGCTCAGCTGGGTGAACTCCGTTTCCTGTAGTTTTCTGCCCTCCAGTAAGCTGGCCATTATAGTGGTCCCAGGGGTCCAGAGATAACAGCAAAAACAATCTCTGGTATATCAGTGCTGTTGAAGCCTCTCTTCATATCACATCTGCTAATGTTCCATTGGCCAAAACAGTGTCATGGGCAATTCTGAGTCATTTTGAGAGGAGACCACCTCAGAGTGTGGCTATGGAGAGAGGTGAAGAGATGGGGAGCGATGAATGCAAGCTCCTACCTCACAGCTGGTCTCTTGACTTTAAGGGCTTCTGGACCATCAGTTAGACAGTAAGTGTATGTCCATCCAGTGAAACACCTGTGGTGTGAAACATGGTCTGATGAATGTCACATAAAATGCTATAATTCATAGGGAGAAGTGATCGTCTCTGCCTGAGGCAGCAAGAGACTCAGTCCCACAAGAGATGACAATATAACTGAGCCCCATGGATTAGAAGGAATTAGGGAACAGCAGAGGATGCAGGTAGAAGCAATAGTATGGGGAGAGAAGACTGTTGCAGAGGTATATTTAAGTTTAGGTGACGTGTCTGTGATCCGGCTGGAAGTTTAGCATGGCACTTAATAATGTGAGGTCTTCAGTGACAGGCTACGTAGTTTATACATTTATAAATGCTTTGCCTGATGTGTACACTCACATTATCATTTATATAAAATTTTCATGAAAGAACATGACATGGGTATTTAATCTGTCTATTAAAGCATGTAGGAATTTTATAAAATTAATATTTAATTAGTAGACATAAGTTGAAGTGCAAAAGCAAAGGTGTTCAACAAGGTGGATGTTTTTAAAGAGCTCAAAGAAAATGCCTTTGGCTCTGGAAATAACTCTGTTGTTCTGTGGAGTCAATGATAACATCTGCGAGAAAACTTTATTAGAAGCCAAGTTGCAAAGTGTCCGAGATGTAATGGTGGACAGTGAGAGAAAGCAGTTGAGTTCAAGGTGGGTTTTTACAGTTGACAGTAGGAATATTTTAGTGGGAAAGGAAAATAAGATCAATTTTGTAGAGAGAGATGATCAAGCCTGTAGGTTGAAAGCCTCAGATAGGAAATAACTGGTTGGACGAACCCCTACAGCAGACTAGATTAGATGGAATTGAGACTATGGGAGTGCTTTAGGTAAAAGAATTTGGCATTACCAGGTGAAGGTAAGCATGCAGATAACCTGTGACTCAGAAAAAAATTTTTTTTGACTAGGCAAAGGGTTTTGTGCTTCCAAGAGACCATTCTGTTTACATCATCTATGTACATATGAAAATAGGGCACCATCTAGGTAAAATGGGAATATCATGAATCATAAAATAATATAAAATTTGTGGCTTACAATTTTAGGTTATTTATACAAAAGATGTATTTTTGTTAGACACACACATTTAAGGAATTTCATGTAAAAATTTTTGGCTCCTTTGACAAAACAAAAAATTTGGCCAAGCCATTTCTTAACTCCTAATAATTAGTAGAATTGAGTTACAAATGACTCCTTAAATGGAACACAAGTTCTCCAGTTCAGTGCAGTCCCAGCTCTCCTCACGTGTTGCCAATGCTGAGATGGCATATCAGTAGACATTCTCCTAACACTTCAGATTGCACTTGTGTTATAATGAGTAAGTGCTTTCTTCTCTCCATGTTCTCACATGTGGGGAAATAAAAGTAACCAAAAAGCATTTAAAGAAAAAATGGGACAACCAGTTTATTAGAGGACTGAATGTTATACATTAGTGCTGACAGAATAAAACAAGATTTTTTTCTACCTGTCATTAGCTTCAATAGGATGGTGACTTTGCAAGCCCTGATAGCTATCCAGTCTGTTCAACTCCTGGTTTTATAAGCAGTAGTCGTCCTTTTCATACCTTACTATGGCAAAGGGAAACCATGGCCGATGTGTTTAATATACATGCGTAATGATGTTACCAATTCTAAGTGCTTGTGCTGACACGTGTGCATTAAGAGACTCCTATGGGCTCATGTACCTAGAAGTTCATTTAGCTACTGCTGAGGTAGGGAATATAGCAAGGCACCTGAGAAGAGAAGCTTATAATAAAAAGACTTTTAAAAAAATGATTATGTAATAATAGGATGCTTAAACTAATGGTGTTTCTGATAAAAATTTCTTCTTTTGAGGAAATGCTTCAACCGATGACCCCGAAAAATGTGAAATTACTTCTTTTGCAGAGTCAGAAAGTTTGATTATATTCTCTGGTTACTATATTTATTATTATTATTAGAACTGTATGATAGTAGTTCCCTTCCCCCTTTATTCATTTCCATGGTTTCAGTTACCTGCAGTCAACCACAGTCTGAAAATATTAAATGAAAACTTCCAGAAACAATTCAATAAACAATTCATAAGTCTTAAATTGCTCACCTTTATGAGTAGTGTGATGAAACTTGAACTCTGTCCTGTGTGTGACATGAAGCATCCCCTTGTCCACTTTCTCCACACTGTATATGCTACCTGCTCATTAGTCGCTTAGTAGCTGTCTCCGTTATCAGATCCATTGTCGCTGTACGGCAGTGTTGGTGTTCAAGTAACTCTTAATTTACTTAATAATAGCCCCAAAGTGGCCACTACTTGATAATAGGCCCCAAGACGACTGATATTGGCAATTCGGATATTCCAAAGAGAAGCTATGAAGTGCTTGCTTTAAGGAAAAGGTGAATGTTCTCAACGCAATAAGGAAAAAATATTGTATTGTGGAGATTGATGGCTAGAACAAATCAATTGTGAAAGTATGAAGCAGGAAAAAGAAATTTGTGCTAGTTTTGCTGTTGCACCTCAAGGTTTACAAAAGTTACAGCCATAGGGCATGATAAGTGCTTATTAGTTCAGGTGGAAAAGGCATTGAATTTGTGGGTAGGAAACCTGAACAGAAAATGTGTTCTGATTGATGGCGACACGTTGAGCCAGAAAGCATTTCTACAAAGACGTCAGAAAGGGATCCCCTGAAATGAGTGACCACATTTGCAGAACTTTTATTACAGTATATTGTTAAAATTGTTTTATTTCATTATCAGTTATTGTTCATCTCTGTGTGTAGTTTTTTATTTTTATACAATTTATTGAGGTGACATTGTTTCGTGAGATTATATATTTCAAGTGTACAGTTCTATGATATATCATCTATATTTTGCGTTGTGTGTTCACCACCCAAAGTCAAATCTCCCTCTATCACCATACACTTAACCCCCCTCCCCTTTCCTTCTGATAACCACCATATTGTCTGTGTCTAGGAGATTTTTTGTTTGTTTGTCTTATGTGTTCATTTGTTGTTTTCAGTTTTATATCCCACATATGAGTGAAATCATATGGTTCTTGATGTTCTCTGTCTGACTTACTTCATTTATCACGATATTCTCAAGATTTATCTATGCTGTTGGAAATGGCAACATTTCGTCTTTTCTTATGGCTGAGTAGTATTCCTTTGTATGTGTGCACCACTTCTTAATCCAGTCATCTACTGAGGGACACTTCAGTTGTTTTCATGTCTTGGCTGCCATAAATAATGAATATAAGAGTACATATGTAATGAACATAAGGGTGCACATATCTTTGCAAATAAATATTTTCAGACTTTTTTTGGTAGATAACCTGAAGAGGGTTTGCTGGATCATATGGTAACTCTATTTTTAATTTTTTTGAGAAACTGTCACACTGTTTTCCATGGTGGCTGTACCAGTTTACTTTCCCACCAGCAATGAATAAGGGTTCCTTTTTCTCCACAACCTCTCCAACACTCATTATTACTTGTTAACAGTAGCCATCATATCAGGTGTGGAGTGGTATCTCATTGTAGTTTTCATTTGCATTTCCCTAATAGCTAGTGAAGTTGAACATCTTTTAATGTATCTGTTGGCCATTTGTGTTTTCTTGGGTAAAGTGTCTATTGAGGTCTTCTGCCCATTTTTTAATTGGATTGTTTGTTTTTGTTGTTGAGTTTTATGAATTCTTTATATATTTTGGATATTAACCACTTGTCAGGACTATTGTTTGTAAAAAGCTTCTTTGATTTGGTTGATTGCCTTTTCGTTTTGTTTGTGGTTTCTTTTGCTGTGGAGAACTTTTTTTGTTTGATATGGTACCATTGATTTATTTTTGTTTTTACTTCCCTTGCCTTTGGGGTCAAATTTATAAAATCTTGTCTAAGACCACAGTCCATAAATTTGGTACCTGTATTTTCTTTTGTGTAATTTATTGTTCAGGTCTTATGTTTAGGTCTTCGATCCATTTTGAGTTAATTTTTGTATATGGGACAAACAGCAGTTTATTGTAGTTTCATTCTTTTGCATGTGGCTTTCCAGTTTTCCCAGCACCATTTATTGAAGTGGATTTCTTTTCTCTAGTGTATGTTTTTGGTTCCTTTGTCGAAAATTATTTGCTCACATACATGTGGGTTTATTTCTGGGCTGTTAGTTCTGTTGCATTGGTCTCTGTGTCTGTTTTTCTGTTAATACCATGCTGCTTCAATTATCATTGCTCTGTAGTATAATTTGAAGTTAAAGAGTGTGATAATTGTAGCTTCATTCTTTTTTCTCAGGATTGCTTTGGCTCTTTGGAGTTGTGTGGTTCCATACAAATCTGATGATTTTTTGTTGTATTTCTTTTTAAAAATGCCATTGTGTTTTCTATGGAGATTGCATTAAATCTGTATATTGTTTTCAGTAATGTGGCCATTTTAATTATGTTGAGTCTTCAGTCCATGATCACAGAATGTCTTCCCATTTTTTATATCATTTTCAGTCTCTTTTTGTGGCAATTATAAAAAGAATTATTTTTCTTCCATTTCTTTTTTTGAAATTTCACTGTTAGTATTTAAGAATATAGTGGATTTTTGTACATTGGTTTTGTATCCTACAACTTGACTGTATTTGTTTATTGTTTCTAATAGTTTTTGGTGGAGTCTTTAGGGTTTTCTATATAAAGGACTATGTTATAAGTGATAATTTTACTTCTTCATTTCCAATTTTATTTCTTCCTCTTGTCTAATTGTACTGGCTAGGACTTCCAGTACTATGTTGAATACGAATGGTAAAAGTGAACTTTCTTGTCTGTTTCTTGATCTTAGGAACTGAAAAACATTTAGTTTCTCACCATGAGGCTCTGTCATATATGTCCTCATTATGTTGAGGTACTTTTTTTCAGTACCCATTTTATCAAGTGTCATATTCACAAATAGATGTTGCATCTTGTCAAAGGCTTTTTCTGCATCTACTGATATAATCATATGATTTTATCTTTCACTTTATTAACCTGGTACATCACATTGATTAATCTGCATATGTTGAACCATCCTTGTGCCCCTAGAATTAACCTCACTTGATTGTGATGTATTGTTTCTTTAATGTTTTGTTGCATTCAATTTGCTAGTATCTTATTTAGGGTTTTTGCATCTGTACTCATCAGAGATATTGGTCTCTGACGAATGCAGCTGCAATATAAAGATATTGGTCTGTAGTTTTCTTTTTTGTGTATTATCTTTGCCAAGTTTTGGTATCAGGGTTATGTTGGCCTCATCACGTGTGTTAGGATGTACTGCCTCTTACTAATTTTTTGGAAGAGTTTGAGAAGGATAGGTATCAGATCTTTTTTGAATGTTGGGTAGAATTCACTAATGAAGCCATCCGGTCTGGGACTTTTACTCTTGAGGAGGTTTTTGAGGTCATTTCTATTTTCTCACAGTTTATTGGTCTGTTCAGATCTTCCACTTCTTTGTGACTCAGTCTAGGAAGGTTATGTGTTTCTAGGAACTTATCCTTTCCTGTAGATTATTGAATTTGGTGGCATATGTTCTTTCATAGCATTCTTGTATGATTCTTTGTATTTCTGTGGTGTCTGTGGTAACTTCTTTCATTTCTGATTTTTTTTTGTCTTTTCTCTTTTTTCCTCAGTAAGTTTAGCAAGAGTTAGTCAGTTTTACTAATCTTTTTAAAGAACCAGCTCTTTATCGCATTGACTTTTTTTTAAATCCTCACCCAAGAATATATTTATTGATTTTTTTTTTTTTGCCAGTGAGAAAGAGAGACATTAATAGGAGAGGGAAACATTGATCAGTTGCCTCCTGTACCTGCCCTGACTGGGGATGGAACCCATAACCTTGATGTGTGCCGGGACTGGGGATCAAACCCCCAACCTTTGCAACCCTTTGGTGTATGGGACGATGCTCCAACGAATGGAGCCATGCAGCCAGGGTTGCATTAACTTTCTGTATGTCATGGAAACCATTCTCATCAGGTTAATAATGACTGGACTTTTTCCAGATGACCTCATATTTCTGAGTTCATTAAACTGCCTAGCTTTGTTTTCTTCTACTTCATTGAGTTTTTTCAGAAATGCAATCTTGAGTTCTCTGTCATTTGAATCATGTTTCCATATTTTTATTTTTTGGATATTTTTCATTTTCTTTCTGAGCTGCCTTATTACCTTGGTTATTCATGGTATTTGATGGATTCCTTCTCTGTC
>PVKM010001165.1:0-66758 GCA_004027735.1 Carollia perspicillata
CCAAGTTGGACCAGGTAAGATAGGAAGAAGCATCTTCCTCCTGTTGTCCCAAGTGGGAGGACAGGAAGCCTCTCCTCTGTAGTTAAGAAGGGAAGATATCACGCAACCACAGAGCTTTACTTCCATGTTCTTATGGGGACAAGTGTAAGGGAGGAACTCCCAACCTAGGAGATGCAAAGGGGATATAAGGTATCATTCTAGTCGCCATGGCAGCACATGACTTTCTTCCTCTCTGTCCCTGGGACCAGGGATGTAGTTCTGTGAAGGAGGAAAGGCAGACTTTACCCCGACCAGGGAGAGAAGAAACAACTCCTGGTCCTGACTCTGTGGGTCCAGATGTTTTATCCTGCCTGGAGTAGTAATGGGTGGAAAGGCAACAAGGAGGGAGGCTCAAGACAAGGCCCAGGCCCCTGTGAAGTACAGAAAAACTTATTTGAGCCAAGGGGGACAGTGATATGGGTGGAGAATTTCCCTGGAGTGGGAATGTCCCAAACCCATTTCCTGTCTCTGGAAAGAAAAGAGCTTGTTAAAAGCAATTCGGGAACCTCAGAATATTTCCCTGATCCTGGAAATGAGAAATAATCAGAGCTGGGTCAGGGTGAGTCTCAGGATATCTCCTAATTCTTCAGAGGATGCCTGAGTCCCCATGTCTCCAGTAACTGACAAACTTCTCACAGAAAATAAGAGAACCTTTCTGGCCTGAGGGTAAGGGTTTCTCATGACTGTGAAGGGCAGCGGGGTCCTTCTGTCCAATGGGGGAAGCCTTAGGCCATGGGGGGGGCGGTACCTCATGTCCTTCTCCCTGGTGATAAAGGATTGCCTGGTTGGGGGGTGCTTCATATCCCTCCCAGGTTCAGGCCCCTCCCCAAGGTGAAGGATATTTTGTCCCTGGGGGAAAGCTTAGGCCCCTGGGAAGAGGCTCAGACTCTTTTCCTCAGCACTCCACCTTACCTATGTCCCCAAGGGGAAAGAGCAGTTCTCAAGACTTAGTTCACAAGTGGAGGGTGGTCTTAGGCTCAAGCCCCCAAGGCAAGAAACCTAAGGTCCCTAAAAGGCCCCTAAGACTTAGATATATATCCAAGTATATACTCAGGTCCTAAGGTGGGGGAAGTGTCTTGTGCACATGAGAGCAAGTTCAAACTCTTTGTGGGGAGGGGAATACTCAGGACCCTATTCCCCAGGAACTCTGTATCCATGCCCCCATGGGAAGGGTCTCAGGAATCAATTCTGGTGGTGAGGAGTCCTATTTCTGAGGGATACCTTAATTTCCTTGAGATGGAGGCTCAGACCTCATCTACAGAGACAAAGTAGTCACTGGAGTACATAAGGGCCTCTTGTCCTTGAGGGAAAGCTCAAGTGTCCTTGGTACAGTGGGTCTCGGGCCATTGAAGGCAAGCTTAGATTCAAGGGGAGGCCTCAGACTCCATCTCTGGGACTCCATGCTGCCTAGATCTCAGGCTATAGTTCCCAAGACATCTTACATCCCTGACAAGAAGCTCAGGCACTTGTGGGGGATGCTTAGATCCCTGTTATAGAGGGAAGGAGTGCTGTTATGTTCCTAAGACATGTTTCAGTCCTTCATAATCGGGTAGAAGGAGGTCATACCCGTGTGTGTGCATACGTGTGTGTGTGGGGGGGGTGTCTTAGACCCCTAAGGAGAACCACTTAGACAAAAGGCCCTGAGGAGAAAGGTCCCCTAAATACTTTATCTTGCTTAGGACCTCTGTGGGAGGATATAAATTTCCTAAGGAGGATTCAGGCCTACTGTCTAAAAGGCCAAGTCCTTAAGCAAGGGGGTTAGGCTCCAGTATCCAAAACAGTGAGTTTCATTTTCTCGAAGAAAGGCTCAGGTCTTATGAGGGTGGGGGAGAGGAGCCGAAGATCTATCACTTAAAAGAAGCTTAAGCTCCTGGAGAGAGATTCAGACTCTTGTCCCCAAGGTAGTCAGAGAGAAAGCATAGACTCTTGTTATTTAGAGAATGAATCTCATGTACCCCAGTATAGTTTCTGGTCTCTGGGTATTGGTTTTGGCTCTTGTCCCCAAGGGGAAAGGATCTTACCTCCTCAAGAGAAGCCCTATCCCTGAAGGAAGGCTCTGAAGATCCCTCTCTCTAAAGGGGATGTATATGTGTGTATTGGGGATATATAAGCCCTTGAAGGCAGGCTTAGGACCCCTGAGGAAATCTCAGACCCTACTGCTGAGGGTCCTGTCCTGTTTCCCCCTGAGAAGAAAGGAGGGGGGTTACCCTATACAGTGTCTCAGACCCCTGAAAGGGTTTAAGAATTTTGAGGACACTCAAACATCTCTGAGGTCTCTACCTTACTTGTGTCCCCTGGAGGGACTCTTATCTCAGAGTAAAAAAAAAAAAAAAACCTCAAGCCACTGAACACAGATCAAGGTCTGTTGGAGAGTCATGAGACTCCCCTCAGGACATATTCCATCCTATTGGCCCCAGGGCACAGAAGATGCCACAGACATCATCTTTAAGTCCTCCGTCTTATCTGGGGCTTCTAACCTCAAGTCTTTTGGGGGAAGCGGGGGGAAAGAGGGTGTCTTACTCCCCTACCACCAGAGGAAAAAGTATTAAGCTCCGAGAGAAGACGTTTTAAGTCCCTTGGGTCTCTACCCAATTTTGGGATCCTATCCACCATCCCCACTCACCTGTCATCCCCAGCCCATACCTGCTCAACAGTGGCAGGGTCCATGGCTTCAATGCGTGCTGCAGCCGCTTCATACTCATCCTCACTGTTGTAACCAGCGCCGACCTCCTCACGTTCCGGACTGCCCCCTCCAACTGAACCAACCCCGGGGGCTTGACGCCGCCGCTTGCTGTGGCCAGGCCCGGAGCAGCAGCTGCCAACGCCCACCGTGCCGCCCACGCCCACCACCACTCCCGCCGCGCCCACACCTGCTGCAGACGAGCCCAGCGCGTCCCCCGGGCCGCTGCCAGGACCGCCCGGGCCCCCACAAGGAGGTGGAGAGCCCTGCTGAGGCCGGGGGCCCGGCACTGCGCCAGGCTGCACAGCCAGCGCCCAGCGGTGAAGTGCACCCGGTGGCCCCGGCAGCGGGCCCTGAGGTGGCGGTGAGGCCCGCTGACGGGCCCCCACAACGCCCGACTCACGGTCGCCACTGCCTACACCCGTGCCGCCGCCGCCCACGCCCACACCCCCGCCGCGGCGCGGCGCCGGGGGCAGTTGCCCGGGCGGCGGCGGCTCGTTGGCGGGGTCGGCGTCGGGAGGCGGCGGCTTCTTTTTGGGGAGAATAGTCATGGCGGGACACCACAGTAGCCCCCAGCAAACCCGGCGCACGGCACGCTGGGAGAGAACCCGGATGATGGAATAATGCGGTGCGCGAAGCACGACGGGAATCGAATGGATCCGGATAAAGAGATTGAGGCACCGGCTGGAGAACCGTAGGCGGCGCGCGGGTCACGCGACAGGAGAACCCGGATGTGAAGTCCAAGATGAAGGCAGTGCGGCGAGTGTCGTCGCCTACTCTCCGAGTTCGGCAAGTTGACTGTCACGCTCGTTCCGGCCTTCCGTGTCAAAGGAAACAGAACCAAAACAAGCACCTCTTCGCCCCGCCCCCTGGCAAGTTCTTGAACTACCGGGTGGGGCCCCCCAGTCGCCGCGCACGCGCTCCAAAGCACAGCCCCCGCCTCTTGCTCGGAAGTACGTGGGCAAAATCTTCACCGCAGCCACAACAATTGCGGGCACCAACCAATTGAAGCGACTGCGTGGGTCCTCGCTGACGACCAAGGGCCAATCGGAGGCGAGCGATCGCCCTCCTGTGAATCTCCGTCTAAGATGTCAAAGTTGGCACCCTGGTTCCTGGCCTTTTTTCTCGTCCGCGACGTCCTGCTCTTACTTCTGTCGATGAGGCTTTGACTCGCAGGCAGAGGTACTGCGACAGGACAGCCCGGCCTGTCCCGCACACGACAGGTTTAAAAGCACCTCCCTTCCAGGCTTCCAACTTGACCGCTCTCCGTCAGACTGACAGGAAAATATCAACACTGCTAGAGCACAGCAATCCCCTGAAGCGTCAGTTCCGGTCCCACCCACCCGCAAATCCACACCAATGGAGAGGCGGGCGCCCGCTTCACTTTGACAACAGACTGAGTGCTGTGGTGATTGGTTAAGAGATGCAGTCCTTTGCATCAGACCGGCCAACCTTGTGACAGGCATACACCAAGGGAGCAATGGGTGTTTGGGAAGCAGACACGCCCTCTTTGGCACCACCACACTTTCGCCCCTGTGTTGACCTCCCCGCCCCTGTGGCTGGTGCGCAGGCGCGGCACAGCTGCCTTTGTGTGTGTGTGTGTGTGTGTGTGTGTGTGTGTGTGTGTGTGTAGCACTGTGTTTACCTGGATCGAACAAAATTTTATGTATTCACCTCTGCCACCAGCCAGCGTCTCACAATAGGGTTGGTAAAACTCTCTGTTACTGAGCGGCTGGACAGTTACAAGCTAATCCTAGTTCTGTTGCTCCTGTCTGAATGATCTCTGGCAAGCCATTTAACATCCACCCCATCTTCAATTTCTACTTCTCTGTAACATGGCAATGATAATTCCAATTTAAGGATCAGAGATTCATGCTTGTAAAGGGACTGGTAATGTTCCTGGCACATAATATGTGCTCAATAAATTAGTCGGCATGACAGTGGACTGGGAGGATTCTAGGCTTTGGAGTCAGGAAGACCTCAGTTACCAATTGCAGGACTTTGAGCAAATCATTGTGTCTCAAATTCGGGGTTACCCATGTGTGAAACGCGAATGATAATGCCTGCCCAGACTACCTCCAGTAATAGTTAGAGGGTCCCTATGAGTTCATGAACCAAGAACCTATTATAGGAGGTAAGGGCTCACTCCCTATGTCTTAGGAGCCAAGCCGTACAACAGGTTGACTGAAAGAGATATCATCAAAAAGCTTTTCTGAGTGCCACCTAACCTTCTCCCTTCAGATGGCAACCCTAACTGAAGTCTTCTCTGAAGGGTATCAGTAATAAATATACTATTGTGTTTTTTGTCAATGAGACTTAATGAGAGGACTCATGTTTACTGGGCATATTATGTTCAGGGCACTGTACCCAATGCCTGTGCATGTTATCACATTGAATGTTCTCATGACCATCTCACTTGACCCATATATCCTACTCTCTACTGGATATTTGTCCAGCACCACAAATCTAAAACTGAACTTATGATAATAATTGTAGCTAATCATCACCAAGTGCTTACTATGTGTAAGCACTGTGGCACTGTGTGGCACACCTGGCACTGTGTGCTAACAGCTTTGATGTTCTCTTTCACAGTAGATGGCACCCCCCCGCCTTTGCCCAAACCAGAAACCTAGGAGTCAGCCTTGCCTCTTCCTCACTTCCCAGACGCCCATCAATCCCAAGCCCTGACGACAATTCTACTTCTCAAATCTTTTGTCTCTCCAAACTCTTACTGCCACTACTTGGTCCAAGCCACCATCACCTACCAGTTAGACCACTGCAAAAGCCTCCTCACTGCTCTTCCTCTAGGACTGTTTTCTCTAGAATCCACTACCCACAACCAGAATGATCATTCTGAAACACAAACCTCATGATGACTTTCCTGTTTAATAAGCCTTTAGAGGTCCTCATTATCTTTCAGATGAAGTCCAAAATCTGTATCGTAGCTTCAAAGGCCTTTTGTGATCTGGCTTATCACTACATCCTCTCACTCATTGTAGCCTCACATCCTCCTTCCCCAGCTCTACTCAACTAATTTCAGTTCCCCAAAGACCCCAGGGTACATCTCTAACCTCCAGGACTTTGCACATGCTGTTCCTTCTACCTGAAACATTCTTACCCTTTTGTCTCTTGCTTGGCTAACTGTGTTTCATTCTTTGTGCGACAGCCAGGTTAGTTCCTCCTGCCATCTACATTCTTCTGTAATCTTTTGATTTTAGTTCTCCTGCACTATATTGTAACAGCTTAGTTGCCTTCCATGCTCACCTCTGTAGAACAGAGATGATGTCTACTTTGCTCATCTCTGTACCCCCAGGGCTAGCACATGATATCCAATTAATAAATATTTGGTGAATAAAAGAACAATTGTCTCTGTTTCACAGATTAGCAGCCTGGGGCAAGAGAAGGTAAGTAATTCTCTCCCCCCTGGATTAGAACCCAGGTCAACAGGAATCCAAGGTCTGTCATTTCAGTGCTCCACAGAACTTAGTCACACACTGCCCAGGAGCCCCGAAGAGAAAATGTAGGGAACATCCACAAGGAAGGGGGCTTTGCCACACTGGAAGATGCTTTTCATCAGGGTTCAATTCAGAGCCATTTGCTGTCAGGAAACCTGGGTTTAAGTCTCCCCCTAACCAAGCAAGCATGTGCTGCTTTGGGTCTCAGTTTTCCCATATGTGAGTTGGGGAGCTGGAGCAAGTGATGTCCAAGGGGGTCATGTCTCAAGACCTCCTAGCCTGCCTCACACTGGCTGGAGAGTCAACTCTTCAACCACCCCCTTTTTAAATGTCTCCTAGATCCACACATTCCAGAACATGTCACTAACCATCTAACTCCCATACCTTTACCCACACCAGCTCTTCTACTAGTTGACAGGAATTGAAATCAGAGTACTACTTTCAACTCCCCAGCCCAACCCAGCCCCCAAATCCACAGAGCCAGGAGGTGCTCATCCTCATCTCTCCTCTCAGGTTTTATTGACTGATGGAAACTACATCTTTGTCATCCACCAGTTCCACAGTGACAGTGCTGGGGACGGGGAACCTGAGATGATGCCAGATATCAGCCTGAGTGCAAAAACAGAGTTCCAGAAGGTGACACAAGAAGGAGAAGAGAGAGGAATATGTGAAAAGATGTTGTGAGGGAGGAGAAGATAAAGAAGTTCTTCCTGCCTCCTACAACTCCCAGAGTTCAATAACAACCCAGGCCTCAGCCCCTGAGGCTTCTGGATGCCTGCCCAAGAACATGGAATCAGCTCGAGATCTCCAAATCCAGCCCAGCCCTTGCTGGTTGCCAGGTGCTTATCTCAGCCAGTCCAGACTCCAGCCCAACCCAGGAAGGAAGCAAACCAGAGGAGAGAGGAGGAGTATTAGAGGTGGCCCCTGTGATTAGGGCAAATGTAAATGCTGCAGCAAACTGGGCAGAGGCTTTGCATAATGTCATGGCAGCAGCTGCTATTGCTAGAGTTTGCTGGGGGCCCAGCAGACGATGGGCTTGCAAAGACCCATTACCAACAGCTAGGGAAGAGGGGTAATGTTTGTGCTATCTGTGTGTGTTGGGAGAGGCAGCCTCACTCTTGAGCCACAGCCTGGGGTTGTAAGGTCACTGCTGAGGCCACAGCCCTTAAAGCCTGTGGCAGCATTCCAAGCTTGGAATTTGGGCATTGTTGGGCCTGGTGAAGGGTGGGGACCTCTCTGAGGGGCCAGATCAGAGGTAATGGTTCTCATCCCTGAACCCCCAAACCTCCACAGTCCAGATAGAGAGAAGAGGAAGTCTCATCTCTTCTTCTCAGACCAGAGCTCAGATGTCAGGTGGGAGCCTGGGAGCTTGAGAGCCTGAGGGCCCAGGGGGAGGAGCATGCAGGAGGCCAACTCAAGGAGAGGGTCTGGTCCCAGTGTGCTAGGGCAAGGAGGCCAGGGCCTGAGGAAGCCCAATGATTCAGCTTCCACCAGGAAAATGGGTGTGGGGAGTGCCCCATTCCCTGACTACATCCCCACAAAGTGGGCCATTCCATGAAACTCCATTGCATAGTTCTCGTTTGGGGGAAGAAGGGGTCCCCAAGCCTGCCCTGTCTGTCTCCCCAAAATATGGCTTTGGAAAGGAGTCCCCAAGAATCAAGTGGGCGCTCTGGATGGGCAGGCCCACCCCTCACAAGGAAGAGATCTTGACAGTCTCAGGGAAGAGGCAAGGGGCACCCAGGCTGGAGTTCCTAAGGTTGCTGCTGGCCCCGCCACCACCACTGCCACCAGGAGAAGAAGGTTGGCTCTCATCTGGGGTGTTGGCAGGAGGGGTAGGGATACTGATGATGGCAGCCACGAAGTCCCGGCTGTCGTAGTTCAGGTCAAGGCTGTCATGGGGCTTGGCATTGAGGCTTGAGCGGCTGTGGATAAGGGTGGGAAGATGGAAGGTTCTTAAAAAGTCATCTTAATACTGGCCACAGCAATCATGACATTTATTGAGCAGCTACTGGATCCCTGACACTGTGGTAAATGGTTCCCCTGCACCCCCAATTATGGTGGTGCAGAGCGAGGGCTCTGGAGTCAGGCAGCCCTGGGTTCAAATCCTGCTCCCACTTTTACCACTCAAAACCTCTCTTTTCTCTCATCAGAAGCAAGGGAGTAACAACAAATTAAGTCCTCACTTAACATCATCAATAGGTTCTATGACTTTAAGTGAAATGATGTGCAACAAAAGAAATTTTACCACAGGCTAAAACAAGGACTGATAAAAACAAGGATTACATTCCTAGGCACCTCATCAATGTTATAAAATGATGTTGGGAATATTACTCACTGTGAAAAAAAAAAAAGAATTCTTACCATTTGCGACAGCACAGATGGACCTAGAGGATATTATGCTAAGTGAAATAAATCAGTCAGAGAAAGACAAATACCATATGATTTCCCCTTATATATGGAATCTAAAGAACAATGTAAATTAACAGACAAAACAGAACCAGATTCATAGATACAGAGATCACACTGTTGGTTACCAGAGGGGAAGGATTGGGTGAAAAGGTAAAGGGATTGAGAAGCACAGATTGGTAGTTACACAATAGTCATGGGGATGTAAAGTACAGCACAGGAAATATACTCAATAATATGGTAATAACTATGTATGGTGACAGGCACGTACTAGAAATACCAGGGGAACAGTTTGTAAAGTATATGATTGTCTAACCACTATGCTGTACACCTGAAACTACTACCAAATAATATTGAATGTAAACTTTAGTTTAAAAGGACAAAAACAAAAACCCAAAACAACATTGAACAAAATGATGTTGTTGAAGGACCTGCTGTATTTCCTACCTCACAGGGTTTATATGGAGATTAAATGAGATAATAAATGACACAAAGTGCTCAAAATAGTATCTGAAACATAATGAGCATGCATGCACACACACACACACAAGATGTTACCTGTTATGATTGCTTCTTACAATGCCTAAATTCTCATAATAGTCTATAGTAAGAGCTACATAATCTGGTCCTTGATCCTTTTTGATTTTACCTCCTGCCACTCTCCCCCTCATTTACACCACTCTATTCACCATAGTTCCTGGCAGTGTCTCTTGTTAGAGAAACACAGAGCCACTCCTGCCTCAGGGTCTTTGCAAAGGCTGTTTACTCTGCCTAGAAATCTCTTCCTCTAGATACCTACATGGCTCACTCCCTCACATCCTGTAGGTCTTGGCTCAGATGTCACCTCAGCAAAGCCTTCCCTGACCACATGGTTAAAACTACATCACACCCTATTCTACACTCTCTATCCCCATCCCTGATTTATTTTTCTCCTTGGCACTTATATCGTCCGTGTATTTATTTGTTTATTAATGGTCACATCCCACTAGAGTATACGTTCCAGAAGGGTAGGGATTTCTGCCTGTTCTATTCACTGCCTAAAGTAAATTCTTAAACTCCTAAAGTGAACTCCAAAGTGGCTAAAACTGTGCCTAGCATATAGTAGGTGCTCAATAAATGGTTGTTGAAAGAACAAATGAAGAACAAGAAGTTCCAGACAAGATAAGCCCGAGATTCCAGCACGGAGGAGTTTAGGTTTGAGCTTGACTTGCTAGACCTGGGGTCATGAAATCTCAGACCCTCTGGTCCAAGCTCTGAGCTTCTTCAGGTGTGGCCAACTGGTGGGGGTTACTTACCTCTGAGATGCAGGACTCCTCCGCAGCCCTGCCAGAGTGTCCAACTCCTGCATGCTGCCACGGCTTACCGAGGCAGTGGAGTTGGCAAGGCGAATGGCACGGCGCTTGGCCCTGCGGGGACAGCAAGAGGATAGCAGGCTTCCAGGACCTACAGGCTGGGAGGACACAGACGTGCTGCGGCTGGTGCGGCCACCCAGTGAGACAGCACCCAGGGCTTCATTGAAGGTTAGCTCATCTGTGAACTCATGGCACTGTGGGAAAAAGGGAAGCACAGTCACAAGGCACCGCAGGGTTGTCCCCACTGCCAGGCCTTTGCTTAGGCCCTCTTTTCTGCAAGTCACTCTCTCTTCCCTTCCCTTGCCCATCCTTCAAGGCTCAGCTCTATCAGGCCTCTTCCAGGAAGCCCTGCATTATTTCCACAATTAGTAGTGAGCCTCCAATCCCAGGGGGAGAGCTGGCTTAGTGGCAGAGAGATCCCCTTCATTCTGCTATGCCACTTCTCTTTAGGCCTCACCGTTGTCTTCTCTAGACAATGCAGCAAGTGGTGATGTTGTTGTTCAAAAGCAGAACGGTTCCTGACACACACTGCCTGTTCCTCTCCACTGCCACTGTCCTGGAGGGGATGGAGCAGAGAAATGAGGTCAGCACCTTCCTCCTCCCATCGCTGCTCACACCCACCCTCAGTCTGGGACCTACCCACCTCAAGGCCCCCGTTCTGCTTGTACTGCAGGAAGGCATTGGTGGTACCACTCTTTGCCAACCGGATCCTTGCTGAACGCACCTTCTACAGAGAGGAGAGAAAGAGTCAGGTGGGTAAACACAACAAGTGACTGACTGACTTGGGGTCAGGGGGAATAGGAGATACTCAGATGGAAGGCACAGCTACCTGCTGTGCTCGGCGCTTGTCAGCACGCTGGTTCTGGTGGTAGATGCGGCTGAAGTTGGAAACAATGACTGGCACAGGCAGGGCAATGACCAAGACACCACTGAGTGAGCAGATGGATCCGAAAATCTTGCCAGCAATGGTGCTGGGCACCATGTCTCCATATCTGGGGCCAGAGGAGGTGAGCCAAGGTCAAGAAAAGTGTCTACCCATTCCTCAGTCACCCACTTCATCCCATCCAACCCGACTCACTCCAAGACCATGGCCAGGCACTTGAATTCTCTGAGCCTCAGTTTCTTGCTCTACAAAATGTGAGGGATGACCTTTTGGGCCACCAGTGGGGGTTCAATGAGAAATGGACCCTCAGCCCCTACTATTTGCTGTCCCCATCCGAGCTGTGCACTGGGCCTCTGACCCAGCTGGAAATCTATTAATACCTAGCATAGGGGAGAAGGAAGAAACCATAGGCACCCTTCTGAGGAGTGAGTTCCACCCCACCACCTGAGGGGCTCTGAGTCTGGGCAGCACTGCTCTATTGGTTTTGTTTGCATCTGTTTTACCTTCTCTATGTAGGACCTCTTCCTATTCCCCCAGGGGAAACCTTGAAGCTGTCCTCATATGAAAAAATAGGAGGAGCCCTGGCTTGTGTAGCTCAGTGGATTGAGTGTGGGCCTGCAAACCAAAGGATCATGGTTCGATTCCCGGTCAGGGCACATGCCTGGGTTGCAGGCTAGTTCCCAGCAGGGGACACGCAAGAGGCAAATTTCGCTCCCTAACCCTTCCCCTCTAAAGACAAATAAATAAAATCTTTAAAAAATAGGGAGGAGCCTTAAAATTGCCCCCTCCCTTACTTCATGCCACCCCTCCTCCCATAGAAATGGAGCAGAGCCAATCTTGCCACCTTGTTTCACAGAGGGGGTAAAAACCAAAGTCAGGGAGGTTCCATAACTGACTTGCTCAAGATCACACAGCACACTTTTATCCTAACCACAGGACCAATCAGATCCCCTCCACGAAACTGCAGCCTCTGCCGCCTTTAGAGCCCCATGAGCCCCATGGCTCTTCCGTATTTATTTTGTTCATGTCTTTATTTTTTTAGACTTATTTAAAAGTTTCTCCAACTTGGCCATTTCCGGCTCTGTAATGTGTCATCTCAGACTGTGTTCTCAACTAGAAGACCTGAGCAGCTGCCCACTCTCCAAAGGTTATTGTGAAGACTGAATAGGGTAAAAGTCATCAAATGATCCCATTCCAATCCATTCTTAAGGCTCAGTGTTCATTTGTCAATTTAATTCTGAACTTCCAACCAGAATTAATTTCTACTCCTTAGAAACCTCAAATTGATTTTTCTGTACCTCTGTTAAAGCACTGAGTAAGCCCAATTCATCCACTCAACAGACACTGAGCAGTGACTGTATCCCTAATCCCGGTGATGGAAATTAGAAAAGGCTCACAGTCTCTGCCCTAGACAGTGTCTTTAGGAGCAATATGAGTTTGGTGGTTCCATTTGATGTTTTTATCCCAACCATTTCCTCTCCAGGACTAGCAATAAAAAAAAAAATCATGCTGAAACTATCTTGCTCTGGGGAGCCACAGATAATTCTAGTGGGGTGAGAGCTGTAGGTGTGCAAGATGGGAAAGGGAGTGATAGAAAACAATACCTATTTATCTTGCATGAGAAACTTCCAGAGAACTTTCACAACTGTCAGAACTGTCACTGAAGGTCCTAAAAAGGGATCATCCTCTCTCATTTTACAGAGGAGAAAACAGGCCCAGAGAACACAAAGCCAACAGGAAGGGTACAGCTAAGACAATGCTTGAACCCAAGTCTCTTGATGTGGAAAATCAAGGCATTGTCAAAGCTGGATGGAATTTGAAGACTAGTCCAAGTTCTTCAGTTTTTAAAGATGAGCAAACTGAAGCTGAAATAGAGAGAGATCAGATCATTTACCTAGCCTTCTTCTTCTTCCTTTTTTTTTTTTTTTTTTTTTTACAAAAATGGTGAGTGTAATTGCCTGATAGGGCAGTTCCTAACACAGGGTCTGCACTCACCCAAGTGTGGTCATGGTGACAATGGTATACCAGAAGGCCGCGGGGATGCTAGTAAAGTTCGTCTTGTTTGTGCCCTTCTCAGCATAAAACATGACAGTGGCAAAGATGATGATGGCCATGGTAAGGGAAAAGAGGAGAAAGCCCAGCTCAGAGGCACAGCTCTTGAGTGTGTAGCCCAGAATTCGCAAGCCCTGTGAGTGCCGGGAGAACTTGAAGATGCGGAACACCCGGAACACACGAAGGGTGACAAAGGCGCCAGAGACATCCTCGTTCTTGGGCACAAAGAGCCCAATGTAGTATGGCAGGATGGCCACCACATCGATGAGGCTCATTACACTCCGCAGGAAGCGGCAGCGGCTGGGGGCAGCAAACAGCCGCAGGAGATATTCGCCCGTGAATATGAGCACACAGGCTGTGTCCATGCAGAAAAAGGCCAGCGGGAAGCTTTCGCCACAGGGCTGTTCCCTCGAAGACCTACGCGCGGGGCTGCGGCACGGGATGGTCTCGACCACGTTGGCAATGACTGACACAGCGATGAAAAAGCCGGTCACGTAGTAGAAGACAAGGGCTGCAGTGCTCGTATGTGGGTTCTCGAAGGCCCGCCAAAGCCTCTGGCGAAGGGAGCTGCCAGCCCGCAAGGCTGGCCCATCCACGGCCTGCTCGGCTTCCTCATCCTCCGCCAGGCGCTCTGCATTTTCCTTCTTGCGGTCCCGGTACTCTTCCAGGCAGCAGTCGCCAACAAGCTCAGGTACCAGGCCATAAAAGGCCAGTTCTTCGTCGAAGGCTTGGATGCACTCCTGCCGCGGGCAGTGCAGACGGCCAGTGCGGTAGAAGTTGAGCACATGTCGGAACATGTCCGGGTCCCGATCGAAGAAGTACTCGCCCGAATCAGCGTTGTAGAAGAATTCCTTCTCTGAACTGCCCAGCAGGGTGTCTGGGTAGCGGTCCAGTGTGTTCTTCCAGGTTTCAAAGCGCCTTCCACTCACGTTCACCACCAGAACCTCATCTCCTCGAGATGCCTTCACCCCTGGTGCTGGGGGCAGGGGCTGCTGGGCCAGAGGCAGCCAGCCTACTGCGGCAGCCCGAGCGAAAGGCAGCCACGTGGCCACGCCTGCTGCCATCCTGCCGCTCACCCCAGGCCCTCGGAGACTTGGGGGCGGTGGCCTTTAGGAGAATGTGGCTGTCTCCAGGATGGTGGGGGCTTGGAGGGGACCTGGGGCACTCGCACAAGGAAACTGGGGATGTCTAGAGATGCCAAGAGGAACCTGGAGGAGGAACTAGAGACAGGGGCAGGAGCTTGGGGGGCATTTAGAGGGTCTGGGAGGGACCTGGGAGATGTCTTCCAGGACTGAGAAGGGGGTAGGGGACATGGAAAGGAGCAGAGAAGGGGTGTCTAGAGAGGACAGAGAAGTATCTGAGGGAGCATTTAGAGAGACTGATATGGATCTACATGTGCCTGACAGATAGATGTCTGGGGGTATCTAGTGAGGGCAAGAAACACTAGGGAGCTGTCCACATTTTCAGGAGTTCTGAGGAAAGGAAGAAGGAACTAGAACTACTTAGCGGAGTTGGAGAGAGGATTGGGGCATCTAGAAGGGTAGAAATGGGACCAGAAGGGTAGAGATGTTTGAAAGAGGCTGAAAGTGTCTGTATAGGGATTTTAGGGGGGATGAGAAAGGTGAGGAAGGTGGTCCACACTGACGACCTTTGGGAAGAGATAAGGAGGTTGGAGTCCCTTCTTGGACCTAGGAAAAGGGTTGATGCATCTAACGAATGTCTACAGAGCCAAGAGGTTGTAAAGAGGCCGAGAGGTGTCTTGGGAGTGCCTAGAGCTGCCAAGAATAGCCTGGGGGTGTCTACATTTTAAAGGAGTTCTGGGGAATGAAGGAGAGGTGGGGTCCCTGGTGGGTCTGGAGAAAGGAGTGGGGTATCTGATTGAGTAGATAAGGGGCTAGGTTATTTTTTCAGAGGCTAAGAGGTGTCAGGAGAAGAGGGGTACCTAGGGGTTTGAGAAAGCCTGGTCTATCCTCGTAAGAGTTCCAGGGACAGAAAAGGGGCTTGGGGAATCCTGTGGGACTGGAGCTCAATTGGAAGGAAGTTAGAAACAGACCCAGAGCACCCAGAGGATCGAAAAAGACGAAGAGGAAGAGGGGGTGCTCCCCAAAATGAGTCGGAGACTGGAGTGGGATGCTGAAAGGGAGTTGGGTGTGTCTCCAGGAAGCGGGGCTGCCTGGCCTTGCAGGAGGCTGAGGAAGGAGGCCAAGATAACACTGCATCCCACTCTAGGGGGCTGGTCTGGGAAACCACACCCCGAGGGGCTGATGGTGTTCGCTGGGCAGCAGCAATAGCAGCAGCAGCAGTTGGAGGAAGAAGAGAAGCAGCCACAGGCAGGCCTGGGAGTGAAGGCAGCACAGACAGGGGAGGGGGCTGGGTCTCCGGATGGAGGTTCTGGAAGGACAAGGTCCAGCAGGACCCCGGGGGTCTGTCCCAGGATGGGCAAGGGCATGGGGACTGCACCAGGGAAGGGCAAGGACAACGCTGTTGGTGGCCCCCTCCCACTCCCCACAGGGCCAACCTCACCTGTGTCCCCACTGCAGCAGCGGCAACAGCGGAGGGGCTGGGGGTACCAAACACCGGAGCTCCTGCCCCCCTCTGCAGAGCTGCCCAATCTCTCCTCCTTCTCGGCTCTCTCCCCGCCCCTCTGAGCTTGCCGGAAGATGGAGAGGCAGGGAGGGGCCTCTTGGCTCCCAGAGCCCCTTCCCCTAGGACAGCCTGAGAGGGACCCTGGGGAGACTCCGCCTCCTACAAAGCTGGTTGGGCCTCAGTCGCGTCATCTGGAAAATGGGGGTGGTGGGGAGCTTTGCCAGTTCTTCCCACCTCCTTCCTGGACTCACCCCTCTTCCTGCCCAGCTCCTACCCCCCTGCCCCTTGGGTCCCCCACCCCCACCGTCTGAATCAGCAGCACTTAGCAGATGCGATCGATGGGGAAGCGGCTATTTAATGGCCCCAGAGCAGAGTGCCACAGGGAATGATGCAGTGCTGTGTCCCCTCCCTGCCCCCCCCAAGGCTGGAGAAGGGGTGGATGAATGGGTACTGGTGGGGAGCATTTCTATAGATGACCAGGCCCCCAAAGCTGCTGGGGGGCACAGATTAAAGCCCAGCTCTAACCAAGACGGTCGGGACTGAAGTATGGTCTTTGTTTTCAAATGTGAAATGGGGGGTAAATGCAGCTGGGGACAAGTGAGATCCTACACCCATACCAGGTTCTTTCCCAGGCAGGCCCCACTCTGAGGGGCAGTCTCCTTCATCTGTTCATATCCTGGAGCCTCACATCATGTCCTCCCTAGAGAGCTCTGCTCCTGTGGTAAGAGCACTAGGTACCAAGTACCTCTGGCATGGTTGGATTCAAACCCCAGCTTTGCTGACTTGCTGTGTCCTTAAGCAAGTGACTTGCATTGTTTCCTCACTTGTCAGATGGAGAGTTACCCCAACTCGATGGTGTCACTGGAAACATGACATGGAGTGATGTGAAAGAGGATGCACGGGGCATGGTGCAGAGGACTCGTTTTTAGTAATTAAAGCCGTGTGGCGCTGGAGAGCAGTAATGCAGGGCCAATTATGGCGTTTCAATCAATTCATCTCCATGTAACCCTCCATTTGCAAACTCATCACACTCCCGATTTATCCATTTCTCCATTCCTTCACCCACCCACTCGCTGATCCATTTGTATATTTACCCCATCTACCAAACTATTCACCAGCCTATCTGTATGTAACTCCCTCTGTCCATCCATCCATAGTCCTTGTCCATCATTTATTCACCTTTTTCTTCTCATTCATTAGCTCATCCATTTGCCCACTCATCCATCCACATTCCCCTAGCCATCCGTCCACTTACATTCCCACCTGTCAATCCTCTCTACCTATCCACCTACCAATCCATCTATTCGTCCCATTGCCTATTCACCCATCTGTCCATTTATTTCCTAATCTATCCATCATTGATCCATGCAACCTTCTGTTTATTTATCCATTAGTCCCTCCAAACACTTACCCACCCTCCCGTCTGTTCACTCATCCCTACCCACACCCCATACATATTGACACACACACATATCTGCAGATATTTCTGCTCCACTCCGTTCGAGGGGCCAATCAACAGCCACTGAAGACAGGCTGGCTGAGACTGGATAAAGGAGAGTAAAGCTGTGGCCAGAGGCCTCCCTTCCCCTTCCAATGGTGTGACCTCACCACCCCCAGTACATCCTTATTGGGTGGAAAGAATGAGGGCAGACAGTCCGTGGGTGGGCCCACCTGGCCAGATGATATTTTGGCTGCACAACCTTTACACACACACACATTGCTAGAGTGCTGAACACGGACCACACCCCACCCAGTATCCCAACCCCAAATGCAGAGTAGCCAGGCTTCCAGACATAAATTAAAAATAAAATAAGATAAAATAAAAAAGAGTTGGTCTCTGGGAAGGAGAGCTCATGCAGAGATGAAGGCAACTGCCCCTGGGAATCAGGGCCAAGGAGGACCAGAAATCCCTGCCCTTCCCCTCAGGGTCCTCACTCCCCAGGGACCACTGCCCTAAGATAGGGTCACTAACAACCAGCCATCAGGCTTCCAACCCCTTTAATGTCCAGTCTCCCAACTTATTTGATTTTGGTGCCGGCCCCCATTTCCCCACTTCAGCCCAAGGGAATGGTGTTGCAGGGGTGGGTTCAGAGGAAGTGGGGGCAGCCTGCAGGTCTTTAGCTGGCTTCTCCTGGTTGTGGGTCTGGGTCAGAGGACCCCACACACTCCTTGCTGAGCCGCACAATTTCCTGGGACAGAACTTCCATGTCCTAAGAAACAAATAAACCATCAGGGGCCAGAGAAGGTAGCAGGGGAAGCTCCCTCACCAGGCCTGGGGTGTCCTCCTTACTTCATTAATCAATATTCAAGTCTAGCCTGGGACAAGAAGTTGTTTGGAGAAGTTCACAAAGGCCCCAGCAGTGAGCTGGGCTCAGGAAAGGTGTATGTATGAGGATATGGGAGCCTCTGGAGCTAGGGATGTGGATATGTGAGTGGATCGCCTGCTACGCAGGGTGCACTGGAGGATATAACCCCCTACCACCCTGGCCACCTTTTTAGTAAATGGTGAGTTTGCTTCTCAGAAGCAGGTGCCAGGTCTGCATTCCTTCTAACTCCTTCAGAAGTGGGGGAAATATCTGAGTGCCAGGATGGACAAGTGGACATGTGGGTAGACACATGAGGGATCCATGGTAGGCAAACAGGTGGACAAATGAACTGTTCAGAGGACAGATGAAGGGCAATAGGTAGACAGGCAGATTGCTGGGTGGGTGGGTAAAAGCTAGGACAAGGAGTGTGGTTGATAAATAGGTTTTAAGAAAGAGAGCAGTAGGTCAGGAAATGGGTGGAAAGACATGGGGCAGATGATTGGATGGGTAAGGAGCAGATGGATGAATAGTACGGTGGGTCAATGGAAGAGCTGGGTGACTGTGTGTATGAACGGATGAGTGGACGGATGCAAGGACAGAGGGAAAAGTGAACCAAACTAATAACAGTAACTTGACTGGAGGATGGGAAGATGAGGGTATGAAGGAATGGTTGGCAAATGGGGTGGGTAGATGGGGGAGACTGGCAGATGACCTAGGGCCTGTGTAGCGACTGGGGCGTTGGGTGGCTGCATGGACAGATGGGCACACTGGTAGGCTACTCGCCTTATGCAGGTGCATATTCTTGGTGAGCTGCTCCTCCAGCATGTTTTGTAGCTTCTTGTTCATCTCCCGAAGGTTCTCATCTCCTGGCTTCACTAGGTCTCTCAGGACACTGCCCAGTCCACTGCGGTCTGTGTGGCCTGCTGCCACAGACACATCTGCAAGGGCCCAGGCTGAGAGCTACCCACTCAGCAGAAGCAGTGGAGAAATAGCCAGAGACAGAGCAGAAAAAAAGGAAACAGAGAGTGGAGGAGAAAAGTGGGGGATGGGCCATTTCATGTAAGGGGCAGAGGCTTAGCCATGTGAACCCTGGTTGTCACTTGCTAGCTGTGCAGCCCTGAGAAATGGGAATCATAACTAACTCACGGAGCTGGAAAAAGGTATATGACTGCATGGGAAGAACAGAGCACAGTCAGGTCTCAGCGCATGTCAGTTGGTATTATTCTGATTCATAGGGGAAAAAAGGGAGAGAAGATTTGAAAGAATGGGGCAAAAGAAACAAAGATGGGGAGGGAGAAAGAAAGAGGAGAGAGGAGGGAGAAAAGTGAGGAAAAGATAAGGACCTCAAAGGTATACATACACAGAGAAAGAAAATTTCTGAAAAAAATTTTAAAAAAAGAAAATTTCCTGAGATGGAACAATATAGACAAGAACACTGTGACAATATGAAGGGAAAATGGGGCATGATAAGAAGAGATAAGAGGGAGAAAGACAAGGAAGTGACAAAGGGAGAAGGAGAAAGAAGGCAGAGAGACACACTGGAGAAAGCAGAGTGGAAAGATGACAGGGACCCAGAGAAGAAGGAGGAGCCAAGATAAGAGACAGAACAGAAAGACACACAAGTATGGGCCCATCCTGGTATCCCTTCCGTCAGCTGTGGTCTTGTCAGTAGCTTTGCTGAGTTCCAAGAGAAGAGGAGAAAAGCCTTGGCACTGGACAGTGGGGAAGGAGGGAGCAGGGGAGAGGTTGGATGAGTGGTGAGGGCTGGGGACGGGGTACTGACCGATCCGGCTGTCCATGACGTAGGTCTCAATAATGGCACTCTTCCGGCAGAGATCCTCTGCCATGGAGGCGCTGCTCACTTCCAGGTGCTTCACCTGTGGGGTGGCCCAGCCCACCTCAGACCCCTTGACTGCGTATGTTTACACGAGGAGGGGCCAGCCAAATATCCACCACCCCTCCTTGGCCTCCTGGCCATGTAGGGACAAGCAGGCAGACAGCACCTTCTCCTCCAGCATCCATTTCTCTTGCTGCGTCTCTGCCAGGCGCTGAAAGAGCTCAGCCACTTCTTCATCTGACAGCTCTGCCGGCCTCGGGGGCTGTGCCTGAGGGCTGCTAGATAAGGACTGCAGAGAAGAGGAGGGGAGAGGCCACCCCCCGACTCAGTGTCTCAGCCTCAGACACGGTTGGGGTTAAGACAGAGAATGAATTTCTCTTTTGGGGTGTTGGGGGGGAGGGTGGGCTCTGCATCTAGGGCTGTAGTCAAGTCTTGGCACCCTCAGGCTTGATCCCCCTTTGCCTAAAGGGAGAGACAGGAATGACCATGTCATAGCCCTATGGAGATAATGGAGAACCCATAGCACCTGTGACCTACATGCCAGTTGACAGGAAAATTAGGAGAGAGAGGAACCAGCTAAATGATACCACTAAAAAGCCAGCAGGAAAATTCAAAAGGCAGAATACTTTCTGCAGGTCAACTGGGTTGGTCTCTTCTACAGGTTGGTATTGTGGGAAAAAAAAAAAAAAAAGGGACCACACTAGATTCAAGAGACTTAAGGGACCTAAAGCAACCAGATTCAACACGTGCTCTGAAACTGAATGCTGATTTATAGAAAACCAGCAACAAATGACATTTTGGGGCCAACTGCAGAAATCCAATTAAGGTCAAAGTATTAGATGAGATGAAAATTAACAACTTGGGAGGGTAGTGATCAGCTGAACAAAAACAGGTTACTTATAAACTCATTTAGGATTACAAAAAGAGAAACAGGCCTGGAAGGGCATGAACTAAGGATATATAGTGGTAATCTCCAGGTGAAAATGTGAATGCTTTGGATTTTTTTTAAAAAATGTGTTTTTAAAATTCTTCTATGATGCACACACATGGAACAACAAAAAAAGAGTTCCAAACAAAAGTAGCTGGCAAGGAAGCTAGTATGATAGACAACAAGAGCAAGTGATAATCATGAGTTGGAAAAAAGGACTTCCTATAGGGATGATGCACCTCCTAAAACCACTATTTTATGGCACCGGGAAAGGTAGAATTAACCCACAGATGAAGAAAAAGAGGGTTAGAGGGAATAATTTGTCCATCCTCTATTTAGCAATCTGAAACTAAGCTGGTGAGCTTGGGGAAAAGTTGACAAGGCAATGCATGTGCTGGGTCCAGAAGGAAAAATGAGGGCCCCAGAATTAGGGTAGGAGAGACTGGAGATGTCGGCTCTTCGTTGCCCCTTACCCTGGCTGGAATGCTTGAGCTCTCCTTCTCCCGCAAGATTTCCCGATAGCTGAAGGAGGAGACGCTACTGCTGTCCCCAGTCTGGGTCCGGCTTGGTGAGTTCATCTCTGAGAGAACCAGCTCCTCAAGGCCTGGGCAGAGAGGGAAGAGAAACCTGAGCTCCAACTCCCCAGGGTCCCAGGGGAGTGACTGGCAGGAAGAGGCAGAAATAGATTTGACAGAGATGGAAAGAGGCAAAAAGACACTTGGGCACATAGGAGGATAGGGAGAGGCAGAATCAGAAAAGGGAGCTGCCTCTCTAGGCAAACCCGCACACATCAGAAGAGACGCAAAGGTGAAGAAATGGGGGAAATTTCATGAAGTGGATGCACATGGACGTAAAAGTGGCATACACACTCATCAGGGTACAAACAGCTGGAGAGGGCACAGGAGAACACCCGCATGCAGGGGTAAAATCACAGAGAGACAGCAAGCTGGAACAGATGAGAAAGGAAGAGACCCTGGATAAGGACACGAGTCTGAGTAGAGACAGAGAAAAAGACTGTGCTAAGTCTCTTAGTCAGGCACCTAAATCTGATTTCATCTAACAAAGACAATGTATACCATACGATTTTGAATACATTTGTTGATTCATACATTAATCTGTAACAAATGAGAAATCAAACTCTTCTTTTATAAATATGGGTTACTTCAGAGATAGAGTGCCTTAGAGAGACACTGATTTAGTGAGAGAGATATTCGTTTTTGCCACGTTGCTTAAAATACGGCAACTGTGCTTAGGCCTCTGTTCCTGAAGCTGCTTTGGGGTATCAGGATTGGGGGGCTGATGCCACATCCTCAAGATCTCCTGCAAGAGCAGATTAGCTGCAGAGAGACAGGGAACAAGTTTTCTCTGAGCCTGGGTTATGGGAGATGCACCAGAGTCATTATTGCATCATCTTTACTTATTTAAACATATTGATAGGCCATTTCTTTCTTGAAAAAAAAAAAAAAAAAAAGTCCGGAGCACCTCAACTTTCATTGTTGTTGCACTGCCTGGCAGAAATAACACAGACTTTAGCTGCATAATGATCATACCACAGTGTTGCTGCCTGATTATAAGCCAGTCTCCCTAGCTCATCTTGGACTTCTTAGAGGACCAAGACATGGAGGCTTTCCCATCAGGGACCCTGGAGCGTGGGGACTCAGTCCACATTTATAGATGAGAGAATGGATAGAAGACATTTAGAGACACTGGGTGAGGTACAGGAGTCTGCACGTGGTGGTTATGGGGTAACGGTCAGAGGCAGACACAGAAAAAGACAGAAGAGAGACAGAGCTAAAGATAAAGGGAGAGAAAGAGAAGAAAAGAAAAAGAAAGGCGGGGGGAGAAAAGGAGAGAACTAGGGAAAAAAGCAGGGAGAGAAAGGCAGATACAGAGAGAGACATGAGCAGGCAGAGAGGGAGACAGAAATAGAAGAGACACAGCAAAAAGGAAAGAGAGACATAGAAAGAGATAATGCAGAGAAAGATAACAACAGAGGAAAGAGACTGATGCAGAGAAAAGGGAAAAGACCGATCAAGTTCAAGAGGGATAGAAGACACAGGAGAGCTGGTGGAGTGAGGTACAGGAAGCGGCTCTGGCCTTCAGGCCCAAGCCCTGCCTCCCTGGGTCTCAGCCTCCCTTGAGGTCTGGGTCCCTCACCAGAGCGGCTCTTGCTGTTGGTTAGGATGTCCTGCAGCCGCTCCTGCAGCTTATCCGCCCGTTTCCTCTCAAGGTGCAGCTGCCGCTTGAGATCCTTGAGCTTTGGGGGCACAGGGGGAAAGGTAGGGGCTGAGGCCCAGTGGAGCCATAGGTGAGGGGACGCAATGCAGGACAGGGCTGTGCTGGGACACCACTTCCCTCTCATACCGCGGCACTGCCTTTTTTCTCCAGGATGCGCTGCCCATCCACTGTGTCCTTCACTTCCTGTGTGACAGAGAAAGCATGGCTGGTGGGTGCTAGAATGGCTGCATGCACTGTGCTCCCTCTCTGCCCCATTACTGCAAGCCGAAGCCTGGGATGTGTCTGAGGACCATGGGGCGAGCGGTAACCTGCTTCAGGCTGCTGATGGTCTTCAGGTGGCAGTCACGCTCCTCCCGGGCCTGCTGGAGCTGATCCAAAACACACTGCAGCTCCTCCTCCTTGCTCTGCAAAGCAGAAGGCAGCTCAGGCCTCAATTCCGAAGACAGTCCCTCTACCAGAGCCTCTCCCTCCCCGGAGAGGGATGACACAGTGCAATAGGCACCTTCAGCTCGTTAGTGTGCTGCTCCCGACACTGCTTCAGGGCTTCCTCTTGTTCCTGCTGCTGTTGCTGCAAAGATTCCTACAAGACAAGTCCCAGGTCTCACTATAGCCCCCCAGAGGACATCATACCCAGTGAGACGTGTGAGGGACTGCAGCACGGGGTCCCCAGGTGTGCAGAAAAGACACTCCTGCAGGGAATATCGCATGTCTTTTGGCAGTACACACAAGTGTCACATCCGGGGCTTTGTTGTCACATCCAAGACCAACATTTGCATTTACATTTTATTTAATAAAACATAACACAGCATTTACTGCAGGTGAGGATTGTTGTAAGGCTTTTACATTTATTAACTCATTTTATATACCCCTCCACAATACCTAGACAATAGGTATTATTGTTATTCCTTTTTTATCGATGATGAAACAGGCTGCATAGAGGTCAGGAAACTTGGCTAAGGTCACACAGCTAGAAAGAGGCCCAGCCAGGATTCAAACCCAGGAACATGATTGGATCCAGCATCTATGCTCCTCATGGCTCTGTGACACCACCTCCCATATACTGGATTATCATGAGTTTTCCAGAAAGTGGCAATAAAAGTTTTTGTTCAAACAAAATTAGGATATTACAATTAATTTCCTGACAGAAGTATAATTTCAGAAAGAAGAGGTACCTTTTCAAATTTGCAGATTTGACATTCTGCCTTATTGATGGCCATCCCCTAGTCCCATCCACAGGGCTGCTATTGAGCCAGGGAGGCTGTGGGGATACCCAAGTCCAGGGCATCTCAGAAAGTTACAGGGTATAACCACTCCTCGTTTCCTGGTTTGGCGATGTCCCCTGATCAGCCTCTGAGACTCACCACCAGGCACCAACTCACCTCAGCCTCCTTCAAGCGCCGTTCAAACCAGCCCTTGGCTCCATCCATAGAGTGTACCTGAGCTTGAAGTTCTTCCACTGTGTGCTGGAGATTCTCCAGTTCCCGCGTTCGGGCCTGGGAGAGGACAGACTGTCATGGGCCAGACAGGTGGAGGAGAAGGCACCTCACCCATGCCATGCCCTAGCCCATCAGCAGTGCTGTGCTCCTGTTTTAGAGGCTGAAGTGCATCATCATCTACCCACCCACCTTCTCCTCGCGGATCTGGGCACGGAGCTCCTCCTCCTGTCGCTTCTTGTCTTCATGCAGCTCACGGAGTTCCCGCTCATAGCGGGCACGCACCCCCAGCACCTCCTTTTCATGCCGAAGTCGGATAGCTCCCAGCTCCTCCTTGTGCTGGGACTTCTCCTGTAACGTCTCCATTGCCAGCTCATCCAGCATGGCCTTCCGCTTCTCAGCACTCTGGAGGCCAGGAAGGTGGAGCAGGAGGATGTCAGTCAACATCCTCCCTGAACGCCAAAGAAGACCTGCAACCCTCTCCCCAGATCCAAGGAATGAGCCAAACTCCACCTTCTCTCCATCCCCACAGAACTGGCTGTTAGTCACCCATCCTCATGGAACTGGTCACTTTGTGTCCCTTCCCTTTCCCATTGGTTTGGCCACATCACCTGCCTCATCCCTGTGAACCAGGCCTTGCAACCTTCCCAGAGCTTCCCACCTTCCGAGCCTCCTGCAGTTCCTGGGTCAATTGTTCCTTCTCCTGCCCGATTTCTTGAAGTTGTTCCAGCAGCCGACTATTGGCTCGTAATGACTCCTAATGCAGGGACAAAGGGGGTAAGTTTGATAAAGAGCCCCCCAGAGATGCTGGTCACTCAGGACACTTCTGGTAGACCATCTCCCTCAACCCTGTAAAGTGGGTACTGCCCCCTCCATTTCCACATGAGAACCATGGCAGAGACTGCTAGCTGCTCTTCAGTATTCATTCTCCCTTCATTCTCTAGCAATTGACTTCGTGGTTAGGCATATAGCAGTCCAGCTGATGCTTCCCTGCCTTTCTTGCAGTTAGGTGTAGCCATGGCATTAAAAGTGGTGAGTATTGTGTACACTGTAAAGGAAAAGGGCATGCTGGGCCTTTCCTCCTTCCTTTCAGATGAAATAAAAACATGATGATAGGGGAGCTTGAGCAAGCATCTTGGATGCCAAGATAGTCTTGTGTCAAAGGTGACAGAACAGCAATGTAGAAAGAACTTGGGTCCCTGTTGATGAATCAGAAGCCTGCATCCCACACCTGGGCAACCTAGCTCGACTCTTACATGAGCAAGAACTAAGCTCTTATCAGTAGAAACCACTATTATTCTACTGTCTATTATGGACTCAGAATGGCTCTCCTAACTAACTGAAGATGCTTAGTCTTAGAAATGAAATAACTTGGTCTAGGACACACACGTGCTAATACATTAGGGAGCCACACTGGATACCAGGTCTTCTTGACTGCACAGTCTTCCCACTGCACCTCATCGCAAACTCCACTGCGCCAGCACTAGGGACTGGAAGACAGATCACAACCATAAGTGTCACCTGAAGCTGGGAGTTGAGGTCATCTTTCTGTCCCATGAGGTCCTCATATTCAGTCTGTCGCTGCTGCAACTCAGCTGTCAGCTCAGCAGTCTGTTCCCGGAGCATATTCAGCTCTTGGGTCTTGGCTGTTTGGATCTAGAGAAAGTAGTGGTGATGGGAAGTGGAGTGAAAGAGGCCCCTGGGGGCCAGTCACAAGGTATGAGCCTCCCAGTTCCAGGGAGACAGGTAGAAAGAGAGCCAGGAAGACAGAGGAAGAATTTCAAAGACAACAGTGAGAGAAAGATCAACAGGGGAATGGATAAGCGTGGTATAGTCATATAAGGGGATACTACACAGAGATAAAAGAACAAACCAGTGCTACATATAAATAAACATCATAGATTTAATGCTATAGGAAGGAAGCCAGACACAAAAAGGAAGCCAGATTCCATTTGCGTGAAGGTGAAAGACAAATAAAACTAATCTATGTTGCTAGAGGTCAGAGGGATGGTTATTTTGGGGGAAGTATGAATTAAGAAGGGGTAGAAGGGACCTCTGGGGTGCAAAAAATGCTCTGTCTTGAGCTGGGTGGTGGCTACATGGAGAGAGAGAGACAGACAGACAGACAGAAAAATAGATAAGATAGACAGACACGCTTCACTGAATGTACACTTAAGACTAGTCTACTTCCTGCACTTTACGGGAGAAGCAGGGATGGATACAAGAGAAGTAGGGACATAAGAGAAGCAGGGTGGAAGCCAATAGAAAGCAGCTGAGAATAAAACAGAACCAGAGGTGGGAGAACAGCATGAGGTCAGGAATACACTGCCTCAATATGGATCAGAAGCAGAGGGAGAAGGGGAACTGGGGAGGGATCACCGAGAGCTCCCAAAGTGTCCTGTACCTGCTCCAGGGCAGCCAGGCTAGTCCTCAAGGCGTTGTTCTCAGCCAAAAGTCCTTCTACTTGTTCCTGCGCATCTGCACTCTGGATGGACACCTGGCCCCACCCCCACAACAGGTGAGAGTGGTTCCAGAACAGGGGGACAGCCAAGAGAGGACACGCACTCATATACAGAAACCACAACAAGGGAAAGCAGGACCCCTGGGGCCTGGCCTGCCTGTACAATACCCACTGGAATTGCCCCCACCTTCGACCCCCATATTCCTGAGCCCACCAGTATGATGTACCTGATCTTGCAGGGCTCGCAGAGCTGCTGCATGCTCCAGGCGCTCCCCCTGTCGCTGATCTCTCAGCTCTGCCAAGCTCTGTGGGGACCAGGTCAAGGGAAGCCATTTGAGATCTCAGCCTCCCCTAGGGTACATAGAACTATACAGACTCTCTCTTTGACTACCTGACAGCATGTGCCTAGCACTTGGAGGTATTGAGATACCCAGCCGGCAGAGATCTCGGGTTCACCCAGACTCTAGTCATTACCCCCAGGGGCCTCAAGCACCCCTATATCCCAGTCCCAAGCATCTCAGAAAACACCCATGTTCCTGGTGATTTCAAACTCACTTAGCCCCATCCATAGTAGACCTCACGCTCACCCAGATTCCAGTTTAGAAGCCCTAGGATTCTCAGGCATAGTTAGTCCCCAGGGACTCCAGCTTCACCCAGACTCCAGACCCCAGACCCCAACCTCAAGGGGTTTCAGACAATCTCAGCCCCCATACCCCTAGCTGCCCAGAGTCTCAGACCAATCCAAGCTCACAGCCCAGACTCTAGAGGTCTGTAACTCATACAGTCTCCTAATTTCCAGCTTAAGATGAGGTCTCAAGGTTCATAGCCCTCCACCATCTTCCCCTCCTGTCCCCAGTCTCTGGGGATCTTCAGACCTAGCTAAATGAAGATCCAGCTTTACCCAGACTTCTTTATGTAGCTCCTAGGATCCTTAGACCTGCAAGCCACCATATTCCCCAATCCATAGCACTTCAGACTCACCTACTTTAGGGGCAAGCCTGGAGGCTCTAAAGTCACCCAATCCCCAACCCTCAGGAGTCTCAGACCCAACTAGACTTTTGCTCCAGTCTCTGGACATCTCACACTCGCCAGTTTTGTATTCATAGGCCCCAGGGGTCTCATGACTACCCAGCACATGTGATCCAGCTTCCTAGGTGTCTCAGACCAATACCCTGAGTGCACTCAAGTGCACTCAGGCCTCCAGGCTCAACTGTCTCATCCGTGGAAGTCTACCCAGGCCCCATATGTCTCAATGTCACCCAACCGCCCTGGCTGGTGTGGCTCAGTGGGTTGAGCACCCTGGTTGGGGGCATTTGAGAGGCAACCAATCAATGTTCCTCTTGCACGCTGATGTTTCTCTCCCTTTCTTTCTCCCTCCCTTCCCCTCTCTCTAAAAAATAAATAAAAATTTTCAAAAGTCACCCAACCTCCAGGGAGTTTCAGACTCACTCCCATTCCTGGTCTCAGCCTCTAGTGACCACAGATTTCCCCAGACTCCTGTCTACAATCTCCCAGAGCTTCAGGTTCATCCAAACTGGTGGCATACAGCCCCCAAGTCCTCAGTCCCTTGGGATCTCTGATTCATGTAGATTCCTAGTCCAACTCCAAGGGCTCTTGGGGCTCCCCAGTTCCCATTTTCCTAGCTCTTGGGAGCCCTAAGACCCATCCAATCACTGTTTCCAACACAAGAAATCTAAGATTGGTCTCCATAGTCCTCAGAGTGATTTGGACTCCCAGCCCTGGCCCCTAACCCAATGATCTCAGAATTCAACCTCTCACCTGATTGGCAGCCTCGAGTTCCTGCTGCAGCTTCTGAGTTCTAGCCAACTGGGCTTTGAGATCAGCTTCCTTCCGCTGTTGTAACTCCTCAATCTTGTTCCTAAGGGTGATGTGGGGCAGCGGGGGTACATTGACCATGGCCTAAGGCCCAATCTCCCAGCTCTGCTCCTGAGGTTTTCAGTTAATTCTGTTGGGCACTGTCCCTGGAGTCCACCAATACTCCCAACCCTGGTAGTTACCTGCTGTCATTGAATAGTGTCTCCTTTTCTGTCTGCAGACGGCAAAAACTGGCCATAGAAAGACAGACATAGTTGAGTCCATTCCATAAGTCAATCCTCTCCCTAGTTCCACCAGATCCCTTCCCCCACTTCTGGAAAAAAGAAATTTACCTTTCTTGTTTCTTTTTCAGTTTCTCAGAGAGCTGGGGGGATGCAAACAAATGATAATGATCATAATATTAGTAATAACAAAAATAAACTTAGCATTTATAGACACTGTAACTAAGTCTTTTTTGGAAACTGATTTTACTTATGTGATTTTGTGGAATCCTCAAAACAGTCCTGAGGAGTATTACTGGTCTTACAAATGGGGAAACTGAGTCTCAAAAGGGTCTTTGGCTGCCCAGCTGATCAGCAGCAACAGTATGATCTCCATCCAGCTCTCTCAGACTCCAAAGCCCAGTACCTGTGTCCCCAACATATCAACCAATGGCTACATAACAGAATGGCAAGGCTGGGAGGACTGGAAAGCAGGATCACAATTGCCATCCACAACACTTGGTCTCCAGTTCCTAAGATATGAGCCTACAGTCTATAAATTCTTGGATGGATGGATGGATGGATGGATGGATGGATAACAAGTAGAACTTGGAGGACAAAGAATAAAGGAATGGGGCCTACCAGGTACAAGACATAGTGAAACCACATTAGTCGATCCCATAATGAAAGCAATTCTGAGCCCTGTCAGGGCAGCTCAGTTGGTTAGAGTATCTTCCCCATACACCAAGGTTGCATGTTTGATCCCCAATCACGACACACACAAGAATCAACCAATGAATGCATAAATAATTGGAACAACAAACCAATGCCTCTCTCTCTGTTCTTTCTAAAATCAATAAATTAAAAAAAAATTTAAAGGGAAAGCAACTCTGACACACAAGTGTCAGTATCTCCACTTCACAGATGGCAAAGCTGAAGCTATGAGAGGGTGGTCAGCCAGTTTTGGTCTTGCTAGGGGAAGTATAGCAGATGGGTAAGGCAAAGGCCAGAAAAAGCTTGGCAGTCCCACCTTAGCAAGTTCTTCCTGTAGCCTGGACGTTTCAGCTTGCTTCAAGCTCTGGAGGGAAGGAAAAGGGAGGGAGTTATGAACAAGGAGAGAGGTAAGGCCTGTGCCTTCCCCTACTCTCCTGCCTCCCTAATTTGCCAGCCCACAAAATGGTGATGTCACAAACATCTCCATGGGATCAAAGGCAGAGGTAGGGCTTCTACCTGCTACCTAGCAACCCAGCTCCAAGAAACCCAGATTCACCTCCAAGCCTTGTAGTTGCTCCCAGAGCAATTTCTTTTCCTCCTTCTCCATTTCCCACTTCAGCTCCACCTCTGCCAATGGCATGGGGGACAAGGTAGTGAGGGCTTGGCCCTCCAGGTGGTCCCCATGGCCTTCACTGGCAGTTGGAGACTTCCTGGCTTCTTTTTCATAGCGTTCCTGCAAAGCTAGCGGGTAGAACAGAGATATGTGATGGATAAAGTGATCTCTGAAGACCCTTGCTATGTGTAAAATAGAGAGAGAATTGATCTTCAACTCCTCAGCAGAGACCCTGCCACAAATGACCACAAGCCTACAAAGCAAAGGTTCAGCCCCATCCACACAAATCACAAATCTTTTGAGCTCCACCAACCACTGAAATCCTATCTACCATCAAATTAGACCAAACTGGCTTCCCAAGCTCTGCCAACAGCCCAGCCCTCCAAGGTCATGTCCACCATTCTCCACTGCCTACTTACACCTGAATTCTTCCTATAACCTCCTGTTCCCCAGCCACATTCTATAGTCTTCCTCCTTATCACCGAACTACTACCCATTACCTCATAAACTCCAGCTGTTCTCCAAAGTCCACACATCAGGATCTTCCCATGCTCTATCAAGTTTCCTCTTAGCTTTCATTTCACACCCCACTGATAATCTAGGCTCAGAATCTTCCCAACGCTCCTTCATTCCCCTTCTCCATTTAGGAAACATCTTTCTGATGTTCGATCTGCTAATCTGTAAAATCTGCTAGGTACCAAGCAATGAACTAAACTCACAAAGATACCACTTCTTATCTCTACTGGTCTTCCAGGTGGTGGGCATCACTATACGCACTTTGTAAGTGAGGAAGCTTAGGCCCAGAGAGGAGAAATGGCTTGTCCAAAGTCATACACTAGGGTTCATGGCAGGACCAAGGTGGATTCTGAAGCCTTTCCACCTTTCCCCAGAAGCAAAACACCCTACTCAAGCCCCAAGGCCCCACACATTCCCAGGAAGGCCTCCACATACCTGCCACATTCTTCTGCAAGGCTGTGTTTTCCGCCTGTAGTCTCAGCAGCTCTCCATCCACAACGCTCCCAGCTTGGGCAGCCCCTGCCCTGGGAGCCCCATCCTTCAATTGCTGGTTCTCCAGTTCCAGCTGTTCCATCTGGCTGCAGAGCTGAGCAGGGGAAGAGCAAGGTAGCAGAATGGCAGAGAATCACAGCAATACTTGCTGAAATGTATAAAGCACTTGGCCCATGCACTTTACAATTCACTTAATTCCTGTAACACTCCTGTAATGTAGATGCCCTCGTACTCATTATATCCCCACCTCACAGATAAGAACACCGAGGCACAGATGTTAAATGACTTCGAATTCACACATCTGTTAAGTGGCAATCACAGAAGTTTGAGCATACTGAGAACAATTTTCTGCTTGCCCATTCCAACCTCACACTTGCAATCCAAGACCTCAGGTTCCACTGGAAGTTGCTGGTCCAAGATGCCAGTATCACGGAGAGCCCCACCTCCATCTCTCTTCTGTGGAGGGGTCTGTGTCTGGGAGCCTAGGCACCACCGACAGCTTTCAGGGCATTTCCATGGCCAGTACTGACCACAGCCCCATATCATCAGCCCTTGGCTGTGGAGAGGTATACAATGCAAGTAAAACTAAGCCCTCCCTTTTATCAACTCCTGACTAAAATACAGTTCTCACAGCAGACCTGGCAAGATCCAGTGTTCCATTTTCAGATGAGACTACTAAGACCCACAGAGAATTTTTATTTTATTGCCTGGGATATTTTCTACCCAGAACATTATTGCTTTAATCCAGTTCTTCACATGACTGGCTGCATCCTTCAGCGCTCTGCTCAAATGTCATCTTTCAAGTGGTATTCCCCAACACGGAAATTCCAATACTCTCTAGCATAGTACTCTGTTCATTTCTTCCTTACCTAGAACTAATTGCAATTAAATTTAACTAGTATGTATTTTGACTTCTTAAAGCTCTAAAAAATTAATGGATCATAAGTTCTGATGGACAATTACATTTTATTTTGTAACATAGAGGTCTTAAGCACAGAATCTGAAATCGGACTGCCTGGATGTGAATTCCTACTCTGTCATTTATTAGCTGTGTGACCTTAGGAGAGACTACTTCATCTCTTGGGGGTTCAATTTTCCTCATCTGTTAAACAGGGATACTAATAATATTTCATCAGCTTGCTGTAAGAATTAAATAATTGTATAATGTAAAATGCATCAAACAGGACCTGGCACACAGTTAACACTATATAACTGTCACCTATCAGTACTACTATTATTTGTTTACTACGTTACTATCTTTCTCACCATCCTACCCCCAGAATGTAAGCTCTCCAACAGTGGGGACTATTTTGTGCCTCTCCCAACTATTTCCATAACACAGAGCACAAATCAGGTGCTCAATAACTACTTGTTGAAGGAAAAAATGCGCTGAAATATCTTAGCAAATAAGTGGTGAAGGGAGGCAAGCCTTGAACTCAGGTCTCTCTGTGAGCACTTCCAGTTCCCAGAGGGAGGAGGAAGAAAGTGTAAAGGAGGTTCTATACCTGGACCAGGGCCTAGCCCAGGGCAAGTGCTGGGGAACATGAACTAGATTTATGGGAGAACACCTGCCCCTGCTTTACCCCATAAGAACCATGATACCACTGAGGCTAAAGGCAGGAAGCAGTGAGAAGTGAGGTGATGATGTCGGCTGTATGTGGGCATCAGGGACTCTGAACTATAGGGGGCAAGGACCCACTGGGAGGTGTTGTTTAAAGGAGGTTTAAAGGAGTGATGTGGTAAGAGCTACTGGTCAGGACACCCTTTAGGGCTTGGTCTAGTAGAAGCAGCTAAAGGTAAGGAGACCAGTGAGGAAGCTGTAGTAATAGAGTAGGTGAGAGGTGGAAAGGGCTGAGGCAGGGCAGGGCCACAGGATACAAAACTTTTAAATAGTCAAGAAGTATTTTACAGGGAAAATAATACAAGGATACTAGTAGAAGTTAACATCTACATAGCTGATACTATGTGCAAGACTGTGTTCTTAGTGGCTTATAGACATTTACCCATTCAATCCTCACAAAAGCCCTGCAAGGTACGTACTGTCATTATCATCATTTCCATTTTAAACATCTTGGGAACCGGCAGAAACAGGCAGGTCAAGTGACAATGATCAAGGTTGCAGTTAGTAAAAGGGCCAAGAGTTTAATCTAGTCCTCCTGGCTCTTAACTACTACTTGCTAAATAACCTCTTCTGGTATTGTACCTGCTTAAAGATTGTTCTGTTCTGTTTTGTTTTTTTAAGGTCTTAAGCACTACATTTCCATATGGAGACTTGGAAATGCCATTTTATTGTCATGAGACTTTCTTACTTAAGACATACTAAAAACTTAGAAAATCACTGAGCATGAATACAGAATAGAGGCCAGGAACGAAAGACAATGTCTCCAATTGCCCAGTAGTAGATTCAGATATAGCCAGGACACTAAAAGCAGTGAGGAGATGGAATTATCCAACCCAGAATAAACTATGTAGAACTAGAACCCCAAGCCCATGTCAGGAAGAAAGAGAAAAGGGAAGCAGCTTGAACATTTGTCCATCCCATGCTAAACATAAGAACTTTACCCAAAACCCACCAATATCCTGGGGCTCCATAACATCAGCCCCAAAATATACACAAGGAAATTAAAGCTCAGAGAAAAGGAATGACTTGGTCAGGAACCAGAGGACCTCAGGGCTTGGAGCCTTCTAATCCTAGCACAGTAGGGTAGCCCCATCTGTCAAACCACTGCCCCCCAGCAGACATCCAGGACCCTTTTCAGCACCATGGACAGTGATCCAGGGCCAGCCTCTGTTCAACCACCCTCAGCTGCCCTCCAGCTTCAGCCCTAGTGACCCTCTACCCCTAAAATGCCCCTTGGCTATCCCAGGCACCAGCACCTTGCTGAACTCAGCCATAAGAGTGCTGTTCTGCAAGCGGAAGTCCTCCTCCTGGCTGTGCAGCTTTGCCTGCAGCATCTCATTTTCACTCAGCAGCCCCTCGACTTCCTGCAGTGGAAGACATGGGCCAGGTCTCCAACAGGGGCAGAAAGGATGTGAGATAGGGCAAAGGAACAGAGAAGAGGGAGAAAATTATATGGGTGGGGAGAAAACAGAGTAGAGAGAATGAGACAAGTAAAATCAGGAGGCACAAGGAGAGAGAGATTCCAGGAGGGATAAGAGATGACAGGGAGGGAGAGAGACAGACATGAGGGGGTACAGAGAAGGTAAGATGGGGAGAGAGAGAAGGACATGAGGGAGAAAGAGTGGGAGGAAAGAGAGGGGTAGATAGAAATAGAGAAGATGGGAGATAGAGAGAAAGGGGGAAAAGGGATAGATAGGGAAGAAGAAAAGGATGAAGAGGAAGAGAGGAAAAAAGGAAAGGTAGGAAGACAGAGAGATTGGATCAGAGAGACCAACAGATGGAGAAAGAACAGAGAGAGGAGAGAGGGGGTCAGGCAAAGAAATGAGTGAAGAAGAGATAGAGGAACAAGGGAGAGAGAAACATGGAGTCAGAAAGAGATAAAAAAATGAAATGATGGCAGAGATAAATACAGGTAGGAGAGAGACAAAGAGAAGGTTGGGGAGAGAAACAAGAGTCAGAGAGCACAGGAAGACAGAGACAGGGAGTCCGAGGGATAAAGAGAAAGGGAGAAGGAAAGACACAAACGGAGGCACAGAGTGAGAGGTAAATGAATACAGGAAAACAAAGACAGACACACAAACATGGCAGTGAGTAGACAGTCACAGTTGCAAGTGCACACACAGGGAAAGGCCAGTACTAGGAGATGCCAGCATACAGAAATATCCCCACTAAGACAATCTCCCAGACATATTCACCCACCATGGGTGCCCTTACCTGAGCTTTCTTGCTCTTGCTCAGTGCCTAAAAGTGAGGGGGGAGAGAGAGAGAAGGTCAACAGAGAGGAACAAGTGTCAAGAGGGGGCAATGGTAACAGGGGGCGGGGGATGGGAGCATCTTTAACCACAGAACTTGCATGACAATTTGTAGCCCACAGGAATGATGTAATGAGTGAGTGGCATCTTGCTTACATCCTTTCCTCTAAGCTCTTGAGGCTATTCATGGGTCTTAGTATTTAACCCAGGCTCAGGCATTTGGTTGTATTGCTACATCTGTCCAAACATGTCTATGTGGATCTCTGCCATACATCACGGAAACTGCTGTTCCTTTGCTGAGCAGCTGAGGGCATTGTCAGATGGGAAAATCAGCACCTTACCAAAGAGAAGTCCAGTTTCCCGACCGCCAGACTTTCTGCATTCTGTATTCCTTCATCTAACAAATATTTATGGAGCATACATTATATATAAAAATGTGCTATGCATGGGGACAGATGAGTAAAGAAAGAGACAAAGGAAAGCCTTGAATGTCTTGAGCGGCCACAATAGCTTGTATCTCATCTTCAGAGGACTGGAGAGGTAGGTTCAGTCTCACTTTACTAACAGGACCAGGACAGGGATGGGAAATAGGAGCACAAGGCAGGAGAGTGAGTGAAGAGGAGGCAGATTCAAGGGAGATTTACCACTAGATCTGATTCTTTAGTTAGATGTTAATGAACGAGAATAAGTTATTGAACTTAAAAACAAACTGAGTAAATTAAAATTAATTGATAAATTAAGCAGAATTAGATAAAATTAGGAAACTAAAGAGACTTCCATGAGAATTTCTTGAATGACAGAATGTAACATTAGGTCTGCTTCACAGGAGGTACTCATTGGACCAATGAATGACTCAAAAGACTACAGGGAAGCATGGGTGAGAGAGTGGTGGAGGGAACTACCTTCTGCGCTTTGTTGAACTCCTTATCCAGGTAAGCGACCTTCTGTCGAAGACTGGTGAGTTCTGGTGTGGGGAAAGCATACAGTCTCAGCCTCAGTAGGTAGCTAGGAGGTGAATGGTCTTCCTACCAGGCCCCTGCCCCCGAAAGCCACCCCCATCTGAGATCCCTTGGCTCACCAACACCATTCTTTCGTAATTCATCTGAAAGCTGGTAGTTGTTTGTCCGCAGTTCCAGGAGCTGAGCCTTTGGGGGAAACAGAAAGAAAATAATTTGGTTGGGAATGTGCCCTTATCCTTACTGAGAAGGTACCAATCCCCTGAGCCCCACAGACCCTGCTGCCTCTATGTGCCTCTTTAGTCACTCCTTAAGACCTGTACATAGTGCATCCTGAATGAGCTTCCAGGCTTTCAGCCCCAACCCCACCTTCTGCAGTGCTACTTATAATCACAGCTAGCCAAACCTCTCCATCATCCTGCTGCCCCCATTGCTCCTCTTCCAATCCACAATGCACTGACCTAGTCGGGCTCTTGCTTATGTGTGTTCTATGGCTCTCCATGCCCACAGGATAAAGTTCCTCCTCCTTCCCTGACTGGTGTGGTGTGGCTCAGTTGGTTGAGCATCGTCCAGCAAAGTGAAAGGTCACTGGTTCGATTCCCAGTTAGGGCATATGCCTAGGTTGTGGGTTTGGTTCCCGGTGAGGGTATGTATGAGAGGCAATGGATCAATGTTTCTCTATCACATTGATGTTTCTCTCTCTTTCTCCTTCCCTTCCCTTCTCTCTAAAAAAAAAGTTCCTCCTCCTCATCCTGGCTGACCTTGTCACACATTAAACACTGTTCTGACTATCTTTCTGTCAAGGGTGAGTGTTATCTATCCTCTTGGCCAAAGAAGGGTGTAGGGGCTTGCCTTCCTTCTTCTTTCCCAATGGAAGAGGGCCTGGTAGTTTCCTGACCAATTTCACTGAGTAAGAGGGGGCTGCCTAGGGTCCCCACCCCCAAGGCTTCAAAATATGTCCAGTTCCCTTTCAATAATTGAAGGAAAGTGAAGTATGGATTTTGTCAAACAGCATACACCTACCTACCAGCCCTGTAGAGCATTGATGCCAGTTCTTCCCAGAACCACTGTCCCTTATACCACCAGGACCTTTGCCTCCCATGGCACCAGCCACCATCCCAATGGTGCTGTGCTAAAGGTCAGAGGGCTTGGTCTCCACAGAATCTTTCCTCTCCTGGACCCATTGGTCTGTCTCCCACAGTCCTAATCCAATTGTATACCCTTGGCACCCACCTAGAGTTCCTATCCATCAAAGTCTAATGTTTTCCTGCACTCATGGCCCAATGAAATCAATCTTCCTCACTCAGAGGTCCCCACCCCCCTCAAGATCTCCCCAGTCACGATCCAATGGGATGACCCTACATCCTTCTTCCTTGTCTTTCTTCCTTGTGGAAGAGTCTTTCTTCCACAAGGCTTTGGGTGAGCCAGTTGGATTACTCCTACTCACTCAGAATCCCCTGCACAAGATACAAGAGTCTTCCCCTTTCATGATACAATGATCTCAACCTTCCACCCTCAGGGTCCCTCACACACAGTCAACTGGTTTCCCTCATTCAAAAAGGTAACCAATGTATTATTACCTGTCCTCAGAGTTTCTCCTCTCTTCCCATAGGACTCTACTCAGGGTTTTCCCTTTTCAGATGTCCCCATACACAAAATCCAATGGTCTTTCCCAGTAAGGAATTCTCCCAACAACGGCCCACTTCTGGCCTTTCATCAAGTGGTCCGAGTACCCAGTTAGGGTACTTCCCCAAAGCCCAATAGCTTACACTCCAGGAGGTCCAAGGTATCACTCCTCTGATCCTTTTATTCAGGGACTCCTTTCCCCAGGTCTAATCACCCCTAACCATCCAATGGTACTGTCCCCTCTTGGGATCCACTGCCACCACTCCCACAGGATCTCCCTCCCCCAGGAACAATCACAACATGTGGGGGCTTGCCCCATTCCCTGGCCCAATGGTATCTCCCACAAAAATTTCTACCTCCCACCGGGTTATGGTATTGCCCTCTCAAGCCCCCCCCCATGACGTAAATGACCCAACGCCCACTTCCTTCCTCTGCAAACAAAATGGTTTCTCCTTCTCTGGATCTCCTTCCCTCAAAGCCTAATGTTATCATCATCCACCCATGGTGTCCCCGGCACAAGCCCAAGTCTCATCCTCTTCAGGTCTGAATAAGTTATCCCTCACTCTAGGACTCTCTCCTCTGCCCACAAGGCTCACAAAACTCAGCCCCTTAGAGCCTAATAGTATCTCGCAATTCAACAGTCTCACCACTCAGAATCTCAGTTTCCCTTCTCCGGATCAACCCCCTAGACTCAAGGTCCAGCCCAACCAACCACGTCTCAGTGCCGGTGGCATGATCTCTCTGTATCCCGCCCCTAGTAGTCCATCCCGGTGGTCTTTTCCCCGACGAGCTGCACCTGCATCCGCTGAAATTCCTCCTGAGACAGAGCTTGCGCCATGTTCCTCCCCCCCCACCCCCCGACAGTTTTCTGCGCAGACGCAGCGGGTTCTTCTGTCATTGTGAGGGTCGGACCAAACCACCGGCCAAGAATACAAGGGGAGGAACCTATTCCGGAAGTTCAACGTTTCGGAAACAGAGAGAAAAGAATGAAACTGACAGGTTAGATGAATTTGAATTTAATATTTTACCAGAATGTAGGTCATCTGGTCTGACATTTGAGCTCTCACAGAATATCCATTGTGATGTGACACGATAGCATCCCTGTGTCAGAGGTGGACTCGTCGGAAAGGAAGTGTTTGCCGACAGAAAATCATCCTTCCATGGTTCTCCTTTAAAGAGAATGGTTGACTTAATAACCATAGAAATGAAAGCGGAAGCTCTGCGTTGGTCTTGTTCTCGCCCTCCCCCGTGTAACTCCAAATGGGAATCCCGCCTCCTATGAAGCCTTTGGCCTTCTCTTCTCTTCTCTTCTCTTCTCTTCTCTTCTCTTCTCTTCTCTTCTCTTCTCTTCTCTTCTCTTCTCTTCTCTTCTCTTCTCTTCTCTTCTCTTCTCTTCTCTCTTGTTTCTTTTCCCTTCTCCTTCTTCCTCTTCTTTTTCAAGATTTGATGTTGATTTTCTTAATATGGTGATGTACATCATGTTAGGTAAAGGACCTTGCCACCAATAAATTTAAATACCTGCGAGGAGCCCTGTCCGGGTGACTCATTTGGTTGGAGGGTCGTCCTGTACATCAACAGGTGGCAGGGGCCATCCCTGATCAGGGCACGTTCGGAAGGCAACGGATTGAAGTTTCTCTCTCCCTCCCTCCCTCCCTCCCTCCCTCTCTCTCTCTCTCAAATATCAATAAAAATATTGGGTGAGGATTTAAAAATAAAATAAAATACCCGAGAAAAAAAGAGTGACAGTAAATCAAATGGAAAATCTTCAGTAAAAAACAAAAACAAAGCATTTCGCCCTGGCTGATGTGCCTCAGTGGATTGAGCACACGCCTGCGAATCAAAGGGTCGCCCGTTTTTGACTTCCAGTGGGGGCACAAGCCTGAGTTGCGGGCCAGGTCCCCAGTAGAGGGCGCGCGAGAGGCAACCACACACTGATGTTTCTCCCTCTCTCCCTCCCTTCCCCTCTCTAAAAATAAATAAATCTTTTAAAAACATCTCAACTAGTGTTATATAAAACTATAATAAAGTAGATATTTCATGGACTACAAAACAAAAACAGGGTGACAAAACACCAGGAACATTACAATTTAAGCATTAAAGTGCATCGTTAGCCTCTTGTACTTTCCGGCCCCTCTCTGCAAACCCCTGCTAACCAAACAGTACTTTTTATTTGGGAAATAAAACAATTAGCCATGGCTGGTGTGGCTCTTTGGATTGAGCGCCAGCCTGCAAACCAAAGGGTCGCGGGTTTGATTTCTAGTCGGGGTACATACCTGGGTTTCGGGGCCAGGTCCCCAGTAGGGGGCGCACGAGAGGCAACCATGCACTGATGTTTCTCTCTCTCTTCCTCCTTTCCCCTCTCTAAAAAAAAAATAAGAAAAAAAATTAAAAAATTAGCATGCTTAGTGACAACATATCAGTACTAGAACACTTCTTATTTTCTTTTTTTTGTGTGTGGGGGAGACTTAATTTTGATATAATTTTCAACCTATAGAAAAGCAAGAATGATACAAGGAAATTCTATGTACACTTTACCCAGATTCACCCATTGTTTACATTTTGCCAACGTTGCTGTAACATTCTCTCCATACATATAAAATTTTTGAAACATTGACTTCAGCATCCGTTGATGATTTCCTAACACCAATATTCCTTTGATATTTATTAGCTGCTATTCTACTTAAGAATTTTCTCTTCTCCCTCATTTCTGTAAGTAATTATATATGTACACTCATATTCTTATTTTATTCAATGAATTATAATCAATCAATATCATTTCCTTTGATGCTCAAATTGCCCCAGATTTGGCCAGTGGGAGCTCCTTCAAATTGAGTTTTGTGTCCTTTTGACTTGTTCCTATAATTTTTTCTCTGTCACTACAAAATGCTCCAGCCCTGGCTGGTGTGATTCAGTGGGCTGGGGTAGTCCTACAAACTGAGGGGTGGTTGCCTGGGTTGTGGGGCCAGTCCCAGTTAGGTGGGTGTGGGAGGCAGCATATCTATGTTTCTCATACACATCAGTTTTCTGTCCCTTTCTTTCTCTCTGCCTTCCTTCTCTCTAAGGATAGATAAATGAGATCTTTTAAAAATTTTTCCTCACATAGCCCTGGCTGGTATGGCTCAGTGGATGGAGTGCTGGCCTGCAAACCAAAGGGTCGCCAGTTCAATTCTGAGTCAGGGCACATGCCTGGGTTGTGGGCCAGGTGCTCAGTTGGGGGCCATGTGAGAGGCAACCGTACATTGATATTCCTCTCCCTCTCTTTCTCCATCCCTTCCCCTCTTTCTAAAAATAAATAAGTAAAATTAAAAAAATTTTCCTCACATAGATTTTTTTTTTTCACATTTTCTGTTAGGTTTCTTCTTAAGGTATACTCTCTTCTTTGTTGCTATTGTAAATGGGGATTTCTCTATTATATCCTCTAACTGGTTTTTACTTGTATATATGAAGGCTGTTAATTTCTCTATGTTAATTTCATATATTTCCACTTTTCTGAATACTTTCCTTATTAGAGTTGGTTTTATCATTGATTTTCTAGGGTTTGCCAGGTACAAAATCATATCACCTGAAAATAAATATCTTTATTCTTTTCTAGTTCGTGTGCCTCTAACTGATTTCTCCTGTCTAATTACCACTTTTCACTAACAGAAACCAGGGCTTCTTGTTGAAATCTGATTCCAGGGCTGGGGTAGGGAAAGTACAAGATGAGCTTGAGGCATCTTGTTTTACTATGCATTGAATGAAATAGCATTCTGATAAATGATGAATATACTCAAGCAGCCCATTCCCCTATCAAGAAGTAGAGAATTTACATCAATCCCAAGAAGGGTCGCTCTTACTCATTTCCAGGCAATCTCCTCCCCCATGGATAATCACTGTTCTGATTTTTTAAAGCATGTGGATATATTTTAATATTGTTTGATGAAAATATTATCCATCCATGCACCTTTGTCAAAATATTAACTGACAATCCTGACTGGCATCGTTTAGTGGGTTGGGAGTCGTCCTGCAGACCAGGGGTCCCCAATCAGTATAGGTCCGTGGCCTTTTACGAACTGGACCTCAAGCAAAGCTCGCCTGAGCTCTGCCTCCTGTCCCCTGCCTCACCCGCGTCTTCCCCGAATACAGTCCGTGGTGCCAAAAAGGTTCGGACCACTGCCGCAAACCAAACGGTTCACGGTTGATTTCCAATCAGGGCACCTGCCTGGGTGTGGGCCAGGTCCCCGGTTAGGGGCATTCGAGAGGTAGCTCATCATTGTTTCTCCCTCTCTTGCTCCCTCCCTTCCCTTCTAAGAATTAAAAAGAAAATAAAAACTTTGTTTGTTTGTTTGTTTTAGACAGAGGGGAAGGGAGGGAGAGAGGGAAAGAAACATCAATGTATGGTTGCCTCTGGTGCGGCCCCCGACTGGGGAATCGGACCCATGACCCTTTGGTTTGCAGGCAGGCTGCTCAACCCATTGAACCACACCAGCCAGGGCAAAAAAATAAAATATTTAAAAAAATCAATTGACCATATATGTGTGGGTCCAGTTCTGGAGTTTCTGTTTTCTTTCATTGATGTACTTGTCTGTCCTATTTTTTCCAGTTTATTTATATAAGATTGACACACACCACTGTATAAGGTGTACAGTATAATGACTTGACTTACATATATTGTGAAATGATTACCACACAAAGTTAGGTTAAGATCCATCGTCTCATATAGATGAGAGAGAGAGAGAGGGAGAGAGGGAGGGAGAGAGAGAGAGAGAGAGAGAGAGAGAGAGAGAGAGAGAGAGAGAGGTTTTTTTCCTTATGATGAGAACTTAGGATCTACTCTCTTTAACAACTTTCTTTTTTAAAAAATATTTTATTTATTTATTTTCAGAGAGAGGAGGAGGAAAGGAGAAAGAGACGGAGAGAAACATCAATGTATGGTTGCCTCTCACCCCTATATTGGACACCTGGCCCGCAACCCAGGCATGTGCCCCGACTGGGAATCAAACCTGGGACCCTTTGGTTCACAGGCCAGCACTCAATCCACTGAGCCACCCCAGCCAGGGCAACAACTTTCAAGTATACCACACAGCAGCGTTAACTAAAGTCATCATGCCATACATTAAATCACTAAAACTTACTTAAGTGAGAGTTTGTGCCTTTTGGCCACCTTCATCCAATTCTCCCACCCCATTATTTGGCTGTTTTGACATCAGTATCACAATGTCTTATTATTACAGCTTTACAGCAAGTCTTAAATTCAGAAAGTGCAAGTCCTCCAAATTTGTTCTTGCTTTTCAAAGTTGTTTTTATCCTTTGCATTTCAATATGAATTTTAGAAACTGCTTGTGAATTCTACAAAAACAAAAACAAAACAAACTTTCGCAGTGGGGACACATGCCTGGATTGCAGGCCAGGTCCCCAGCAGGGGGCGCTAGAAAGGCAACCACACACTGAAGTTCCTCTCCCTCTCTTTCTACCTCCCTTCCCCTCTCTAAAAATAAAATAAAGTCTTAAAGCAAACAAACAAACAAAACCAAAACACACAAACCTGCTGGGATTGTTGAATCTGTAGATTAATCTTGGGAGAACTGACATCTTAATAATAATGAGTCTTTTGATGCATGAACATGGTGTACTTCTCCATTTGTTTAGATCTCTAATTTTTTCTCAGCCAAGTTTTGTACTCACTGTACATACAGGTCTTGGACATGTACTTTCATATCTTTATGCAATTATGAATAGTATTTTAAAATTTCGATTTTCTGGTGTAGCTCAGTGGATTGAGCCCTGGCTTACAAACTAAAATTTCAATTTTCTATGGGTTATTACTAGTATATAAAAATGCAACTAAGTGTAGTATTTTGATATTAATATCCTGCAATCTTGTTAACGTCACTCATTAGTTCTAGTAGCTTTTTGTTTTATACATAGGTGATCATGTCATCTCCCAATAAAGACAATTTTTTTGGGGGGTGCGTAGGGCAGAGGAGAGTAAGGGGGGGATATGGGGACAAGCATAATTGAACATCAATAAAACCATTTTTTAAAAAGACAACTTCTTTTCTTCCTTCCCAATCTGTAGGCCTTTTATTTCTTTCTTGCTTTTTTGCACCGGCTATAACCTCCCGCACAATATCAAACTGAAGTGATAAAGAGTGGACATCCTTGCTTTCCTGATCTTAGGGGGAAAGTCATTCAAGTCTTTCAACATTAAGTTTGCTGTTTCTATAGGATTTTTTGGTAAATGCTCTTTATCATGTTGAAGAGATACTACCTTTTATTTCTAGTTTTCTGGGGTTTTTTTAAAAAAAATCAGGATTAGATGGTGGATTTTGTCGAACGTTTTTCCTGCATCTGTTGAGATGATCATATGGTTTTTCTTGCATCCCTGGAGTAAATTCAACTATATCTTAATGTATTATCTTTTGTATATATAATTGGATTTGATTTAATAAAATATTGTTAAGAACTTGTTCATCTTTGTTCATGAAGAATAGTTGTGTATAGTTTTCTTATAATGACATTCTCTGGTTTAGTATCAGAGTAATGGTGGTCTCATAGAATGAGTTGGGAAGTATCACTCTTTTTGAATTTTTTGAAAGGTTTTGTATAGAACCGTTAGTATTTTTTCCTTAAATATTTATTGAATTCCCCAAGGAAGCCATCTGTGGAATTTCCTTTGTGGGAAGATGTTTTATTACAAATTCAATTTCTTTAATAGATACAAGATTACTGAAGTTATCTATTTCTTTCTAAGTGGGTGTTGATTGATTTTTTTTTTTTGTCTTTCAAGGATATTGTTGCCAGTATTGTCATAAAAATGTTCATAATATTCGCCTATTATTCTTTTTCTAAACTGTGGCAAAATATAGACAAAATAAACTCTAACCATTTTTAAGTGTACAATTCAGTAGCACTAAACACATTCACAATGTTGTGTAACCATCAGTACTGTGTATTTCCAGAACTTTTTCATCAACACAAACAGAAACTCTGTTCCTCCCCATTCTCCCTAGCCCCCAACCCCTGGTAACTTCTATTGTGCTTTAGGTCTCTGAGAATTTGCTTTTATAGATAGATACCTCATAAAAGTGGAATCATACAATATTTGTCCTTTTGTGTCTGGTATTTTTACTTTGTATAAAGTCCTCAAGGTTTATTTATGTTGTAGCATGTGTCACAATTTCATTCCTTTTTACAGCTGAATAGTATTCCATTGTAAGTATACAAGAGGGGACCCTCCAAAACTGGAGTTTATTTATTAAAAATTGTGCATTTATTCTTACATGTATAAACTTCCAGTCACCTTCAAAGCATTCTCCATCTGATGCAATATACCTATGAAGAGATTTTTTCCACTGCTCAAGAGTTTTGAACTCATCAATTTTGATGCTTTTTACTGCTTCTGTCATTTTTTTGCTTTACTTCTTCTATGTCAGCAAAATTTTTCACTTTGAGGAATTTTTTCATCTGAGGAAACAATAAAAAATGTTGCTTGGGGTGAGATTGGGTGAATATATATGGAGGGTGGGGCACAGGCATCATGACGTTTTGGGTCAAAAACTGCTGAAGGCTCAGCACGGTGTGGGCAGGTGTGCCCAATAATCATCCATCATGAAAAGGGCAAATGTGTTGAAAGAGTCTTCAAAAAAAAAATTCACTTAAGCTGAATGCAGCCTCTCACAACACCACCAGTCGGTACACTGATACAGATGGGTTCCCAGAACACACACCCAGCGAAGGAAGCCTGTACTACAAGGGGCCCTCTCTCCAGATGATAATTCCAGGTTTTTTGGGAGTTCCCCCTTGTATGCCACATTTTGTTTGTACATTAATCTGTTCATGGACATTTACTTGGTTGTTCCCACCTTTTAGCTATTGTGAATAATGCTGTTATCGACATTGGTGTGCATGTATCCCTTATTATCCCTTTAATATCTGTAGAACCTGTGGTGATGTCACTGCTTCCATTCCTGATACCAGTCATTTCTGCTTACTCTCTTTTTAGTCTGCTCAGTCTGGCTAGATGTTTACCAACTTTGTTGATCTTCTCGGTAATATCAGTTTCATTGGTTTATCTTATTTTTTTTTGTCTTATTAATTTTAGTCTGATTTTATTATTTTATTTCTTTTGCTGATTTTTCTCTTATTTTTCTAGTTCCTTAAGGTGAAAGCTGGGGTAATAAATTTTAGACCTCTGTTCTTTAATATACAATACTTAGTAGTTACTTTAGGGTTTAACTTATTTTTAACTTATTATTAATGTTTAACTTATTAAAGTCTACCATTCAATGACAGTGTAATATTTAATGTATAGTATAAAAAACATAATAGGTGGGTTGGGATGGGAGTAAAAGGCAGAAAACTGTACTTGAACAATAATTAAAGTTAAAAAATGTTCAATATGAAAACAAACAAACAAACAAAAAAACTTATAATAGCCCTGGCTGATGTGGCTCAGTAGATTGAGTGCTGGCCTGTGAACCGATAGGTCACAGGTTTAATTCCCAGTGAGGCCACATGTCTGGACCATGGGTCAGGTCCCCAGATGGGGGCATGTGAGAGGCAACTGTTTCTCCCTGTCTTCCTCCCTTTCTTTCCTTATCTCTAAAATAAATAAATTAAATTAAAAAAACTTATAATAGTATATTTCCATTTACGCCTTCCCAATATTTGTGCTATTGTTGTTCATATATTTTATTTCTACATGTGTCATAGTCCTCACCATATGGTGTTTTTTCTCCTTTCTCTCTTAACAATGTGCTGCCCTTTAAAGATATTTAAGTAATAAGAAAAATATCTTTATGTCTGTCTATGTATTGAGTTGGCCCAAAGTCCGTTTAGTTTTTCCCGTAAAATAAAAAGCACATTTTTCATTTTGACCAACAACTTTATTGATTTGGATATTTTGAGTATGTCGGCTATCTCCCACTATTGGCTTCTAGTAGGTAGAAGCCAGAAGTGCTGCTAAACATCTTTCAATGCACAAGACAGCCCCACAGCAGTGAATTATTTGGAAAAATGTCAATAGTACCAAGAAACTTCACAAATCACTTATCACACATTTGATCAGTCATAGCACCTCTCCATATACTGCACAAATACTATTTTTAACATTTCTTTTTTAAAGATTTTATTTATTTATTTATAGAGAGAAGGTAAGGGAGGGAGAAAGAGAAGAGAAACATCAATGTGTGGTTGCCTCTCGCACACCCCCAACCACGGACATGGCCCTGTACCACCCAGACATGTGCCCTGATTGGGAATTGAACCAGTAACCCTTTGGTTTTCAGGCCAGTGCTCAATCCACTGAGCCACACCAGCCAGGGCTGCACTAATTTTATTTTGCATTTCAGTTGTGCTTTTACCTTTCTTGAAATAATAAAGCATAATATGCCGAAAATGTGTATTTTCTTCTGTCTTCAATATTGAAATGGTTGTACAAAAATCCACCAGCTTTGATGTTTTTTAAAGTGCACACTGATATGACAGCTGTCACAATACCATCTAACAAAGTTGTTTTGACTGAAGTTTAAGAAAATGAAGCTATCGCATGGAAAAAACTAAATGGACTTTTTCACCAATGCAATAGTTATCAATTCTGGTGCTCATCATTGTTTTGTGTCGATCTACATTTCTGCCTGCTATCATTTGCCTTCTGCCTGAAGGACTGCCTTTAATATTTCTTATACTACATGTCTGCTAGTGATGAATTTCTTCAGCTTTTTCATTTTGCTGCTTCCATATTTAGGTGGATTTATTTTTAATTGTTTATCAGCTGAATTATATGCTAAAACAATTTAAATTTTGTTTTAGTTTTTTAAAAAGACTTTTAAACTTATTTTTAGACAGAATGGTAGGATGGGACAAAGAGAGGGAGAGAAACATCAATGTGTGGTTGCCTCTCATGCGCCTCCTACTGGGGACCTGGCCCACATTCCAGGATGTGCCCTGACTGGGAATCAAATCAGCAACCCTTTGGTCCTCGGGCTGGCACTCAATCCACTGAGCCACACCAGCCAGGCCATTTTTTTAATTTTTCAATTACAATTGACATACATTATTATATTCGTTTTAGGTGTTACACCCAATGATTAGACATTATGTAACTTACTAAGTGATCACCCATCTGACATAATAGTTATTAGAATATTTTGACTATATTCCTTATGCTGTACTTTACAATGCCATTACTATTCTGTAACAAGCAATTTGTACTTCTTAATCCCTTCACCATTTTCACCCACCCCCCTCACATCTGGCAACCATCAAAATGTTCTCTGTATCTATGAATCTGTTTTTGTTCTGCTTGTTTGTCTTTTTCAGATTCAACTGTTGATAGATATGAATTTACTGCCATTTTATTATTAATATTTTTAAATATTTTTTTCTTCTTAAAAAAGACCATCTACTGTATTATTTTATATAATTCAGATTTGGCAGTGATTTGGCCCAGAAAGTCCCAAACAAGAGTTATCCAAAGAGGCCCACTCCAAGACACATCATATTTAAAATGCCTAAGGTTAAAGACAAAGAGAGAATTTTAAGAGCAGCAAGAGAAAAGAAGTTAGTTACCTACAAGGGAGCCCCCATAAGACTGTCAGCTGATTTCTCAAAAGAAACTTTGCAGGCTAGAAGGGATTGGCAAGACATATTTAAAGGGATGAAAAGCAAGGACCTACAACCAAGATTACTCTAACCAGCAAGCTATCACTTAGAATCAAAGGACAGATAAAGAGCTTCCCAGACAAGAAAAAGCTAAAGGAGTTCATCACCACACACCAGTATTATACAAAATATTACAGGGTCTCTTTAAGAAGAGCAAACATATGAACAATAAAATAGCAATAAATACATATCTATCAAAAATTGAATCTAAAAAACACAATAAACAAACAAGCAGAACCAAAACAGAATCATAGACACAGAGAATGTTTTGATGGTTGCCAGATGGGAGGGGGGTTGGGCAGATGGGTGAAAAGATGAAGGACTAAGAAGTACAAATTGGCTCTGGCTGGTGTAGCTCAGTGGATTGAGCACGGGCCTGCGAACCAAAGGATCGCGGTTCGATTCCCAGTCAGGGCACATGCCTGGGTTGTGGGCCAGTTCCCAGCAGGGGACGCACGACAGGCAACCATACATTGATATTTCTCTCCTTCTCTCCTTCCCTTCCCGTCTAAAGATAAATAAATAAAATATTTTTAAAAAAAGAAGTACAAATTGGTAGTTACAGAATAGCCATGGCGATGTACAGTATAGTATAGGAAATAGAGTAGCAAAAAAACTTGTACACATGACCCATGGACATGGACAATGGTGTGGGGATTACCTGAAGGAGTTGGGGTTGGCTGGATGGGTGGGAGGGCAAAGCATGAAAAACTGGGACAACTTAATAACATAATAAGTAAAATATTAATTTTTAAAAAGTATTCTTCATTTCAGTTAGTGTACCTTTCATTTCTGACTGGTCCTTTTTCATGCTGTTGAAATTCTCACTGAGATCATTGAGCATCCTTATAACCAGTGTTTTGAACTCTGTATACAGTAGATTGCTTGTCTTCATTTTGTTTAGTTCTTTTTCTGGAGTTTTGTTCTGTTCTTTCATTTGAGCCATGTTTCTTTGTCTCCTCATCTTGGCAACCTTCCTGTGTTTGTTTCTATGTATTAGGTAGAGCTGCTATGTGTCCCAGGCTTGGTAGAGTGGCCTAATGTAGTAGGTGTTCTGTGGGGTCCAGTGAGACAGCGTCCTTGATTACCCAAGCTGGGCTCTCAAAGTGCACCCCCCCACATGAGCTGCATACAGCTTCCTTTTGCAGTTGAGCTTTGCTTGCTGTCGGCATGCCAATGGGAGGGATTTACCCCCACGCTGATTGGCTGCAGGGATTGGCTGTGACCACTGACCACTGAACTCTTACCACCCTGGAGAATCAGCTATGCAGGGGCTTACTTCAGGGGGACTCTTGCACCCACTGAGTTCACCCCTTGAGTGTCACTTGTGGAAGTGGTTGGGTGGTGGTACATCGATGTGGTCTGAAGCTGTCCACTGCGTGTACTGTCTCTGGGGCCTCTTGGGAGGCAGAGGCCAAGGTCAGCCACAGCCTGTGTTCTGCCTGGATCCACCAGCATGAACTGCAAAGTGATCTGCCAATGGCTGCTACTTTTGCTGGGCTTGGAGGTGCCCAGGTGAGGCCAAGCTGTGAACCAAAGCCGGCTGCTGCTAGTGCTGGGCCTGGGGCCACTTAGTAAGAGGTATGGAGCACATTGAAGCCAGATGCTGCTTGAGAGATTTTTGGAAAATTTGAAGCATGAAACCCAGACAGGCCATTATATTATACAAAAGCCACTGGAAGCAGCTTGGGTAGGTCTCAGGGAATGACCGGGGCAGGTCAAACAGTGTTAACACAGTTGATGGAGTCTCAGATACGGTGCCTGCCTGTCTGCCAGCTCTGTGGGTGTAGGGCTCTCCAAAGGAACAATGACCTCTGCTAGTACTTCTGCCTGGGAAGAAGCTGCCCCCCTGCTCTTGTCTTGATTGTGGGCAATTCATTTTCTCCCTTTATTTCTCTAGTGCTTTTTAAGTGGCTTGCCCTAGTGCTGGAGCTCAGAGGCAATCAGTCTGAGTAAGTACATGTTGCGGGCCCTTTAAGAGAGCTGTCTTGGGCTCAGGCAGCCCTCTGTATTCCTCAGCCTCAATCCCCACTGGTTTTTACAGCTAGAAGTTATGGGGAATTCTTTTCCTGGCACTGGAACCCTGGGCTGGGGGGCCTGGTGAGAGGCAGCTGAGATATCCCTCCCAATTTTCATCTGCCACATGTGAGTGTGGGACCAGCTTGTTTCATTTCTCTGCCTCTCCTACCAGTCTTGATGTTGCTGCTTCTTTTATTACCTAGTTTTAGAACTTCCATTTAGCCAGATTTCAGGCAGTTCTGAATGATTTTTCTGTAGTTTAGCTGTAATTTTGATGTAGTTGTGGGAGGAGGTGAGTACCTACGTTGCCATCTTAACCAGAAGTCTCTCTCTTTAATGCAGTTTTAGAGTAGATGTAAGAATATCCCATCTCGCTCTGGTCTGTGTGGCTCAGTTGGTTTGGAGCACTGTCCCATAAACCAAATGGTGGCAGGTTTGATTCCCAGTCAGGGCACATACCCAGGTTGTGGTTTCAATCCCCAGCCAGGGCGCATACAAGAAGGCAACCAATCGATGTTTCTTTCTCACATTGATGTTTCTCCCTCTTTCTTTCTTTCTTTCTCTCCCTTCCTCTCTGTCTAAAGGCAATGAAAAAAAAAATGTCCTCAGGTGAGGAAAAAAATTTAATTAAAAAAATAAAAGAATATCCCATCTGGTAGTCTATCCCAGAATTTCACAATATATGTATATAAAATAATTATGTTGTACACTTTAAACTTACACAGGGTTGTATGTCAATTATGTCTCAATAAAGCTCCAAAAATTAAAATTAAAAAAGGATCATTTTCAGTAGTCAGAATACTGAGGTTTATGGCAAAAACTGTAGTTCTCCTTATAATTATGATTCATTTCCAAGCATATTTTTCTTTTTTCCTGAATTTTGCACCACTTGGCTTTTTAGATGCCATAATCATATAGGAAATTTTTAGTATAAATTTAAAATACATTTATTTTCATTAATTCAATATTTAGAGTAAATATGCATCTATGCACTTGATTTATATTAATTATTCATATAAATAATATTTAATAAAATAGGTGTGCATAACAATATGTATCAAAAATGCAAAAATCAGTCATAACAAACAGCAGAAAACCATGCACCAGATTCCCAGACAAACCTGGTGAAAAACAAATAGTGCAAATAAATTTTTAATAAAAGAATTTAATCATGATGAACTATTTATCAGTGGTTTAACTGAATAAAGTATAAATGTGTCCTGGTTAATTTTTTCCTGGTAAAAATTTGTTCTGAATATGTTCGATATTGATGAGGTTTCGTTTTTAAAAAGTCAAATATATTAATACATGAAATTTGTATTACTTAAGTGCTCTTAATATTTAAAAATTCAAACAAACATGTACTGTAATAAAAACAAAACTTTCCCTTTTACCTTGCAATACTGTAGATTGCAGCTATAAACAATGGAAAAAACCTGTCGACTTCCCTCAGGATGGAACAATGACCTTCAAAAGAAATTGCAAGTGAGAGATTTTTATGTCATTGAGCCGGCCTGCTCCCCTCCACCCCGCAAAACTTATATGATCCTTGGGAGGAATGGTCAAAGTGCAGGGTAGAATGCTGTTGTGATGTAAAATTTAGATATTTTGGGCATCACGGATTGCTTTGCATTTTTTTCCAATATTGATTAAAATATTATTAAACCCAATTACTGAGTTTTTTGGCATACCTTTAAATTTTGCACCCAAGGAAAGCGCCCCACTTGCCTTATCCTAATGCCAGCTCTGGTTAGGTCCTTTTTCCTCTGGTCTCAAAATCCTTGCCTTTAATGGGCACTCTTAGCCTCTTTATATTTCATGGAATTATTGATATGGCAGATTAAGCTCTATCACATTGTTATGTTTTCTATTTGTTTCTTCTGATTTTCACTCTTCTGTTCTTCCTTTCTCACCTTCTTTTTGAATTAACCAAATACATTTTAATATTCAGTTGTTACTCTTCTACTGGCTTTTCAGCTGTACCTATTTTCATTATTTTCTTTACAGGTTGCCCTGGTGATTACAAAATTCATACTTAATTTATCACAAATTAAAGTTAATATTGTACCATTTCACATGGGATGGAAAACATTTGCAGCAGTAGTTTCATTTCCCAAATCCTGTCCTTTGTGTTATTGTTACATACATTCTAAATCCCACAATTCCCCTCTGAGGCATGTTTTTACGATATTTTGGAGAGAATCTCTAGCCACTCTAGGCCTGAGGTGGCTGTACCCTTAAGGTGGAGCCTTTCTGGTGTGTCCATTTCTCATTGGAGTACTGGGTGAGGGCCCTCCACTCAAGCTAGTCAAAACACCAATGTCAGAACTGTGCAAGAATCCATTAGCTGATAGAAACCCAGGACTGATCTCTGCTTGGCCTCACGGTATCTCGCTCTAAGCCTGCACAGGATAGTACTTAGCTAAAGACCTAAAACACCTGTGATTTCGAGCCCCTGCTCCGCACCCCAACTCTACAAAGTTTCTTTTTTTGCTGCACTCAATTTTGAAATCTGATCAACAACCCTACCCCCTACCCCCCAGCTCAGCTATGTCCTAATCTCTGCCTGGGCTCCGCTTTCCTACCAAGGGGTCCTGAAACTGACACAGGCAGAAAAAAGGTTACTGCTGCTTCCCTTCTCTCACCAGCCCACCACCCAGGGGAGCGTAGGAGGTCTGGGAGCTTTGATAAACACATCCGTAGAATGACACTAGTTTTGGTCTCATGGCCTGCCCCCCTAAAAAGCTGGAATTGACAGATGGGAGACAAAAACAACTTTACTTAAATACACATCCTGTTTTTCCTTGTCTTTTGTGAGCTTGACACTTTCAAAGAATGTTGGTTATTTTGTAGGATGTCCCGCAATTTGGGTTTCTCTGGTATTTTGTCATGATTGCACTGGGGTTATGGGGTTTGGAGGAAGAATACTATGAAAGTGAAATGTCCTCATTGCATCACATCATAGGGGACACCACAGCCACACCTTATTACTGGTGTGGCTTGGTTAAGGTTGTCTACCAGATTTCTACATTGCAAAATTACTATTGCACTTTTCATACTCTTGTCATTAGAAGCAAGTCACTGAATCCAGCTTATATTCAAGAGAAGGGGAATTACTGGTAAGCCAAACTCTTAGGGGGAAGAAAATCAAATACAGATTTTTTTGCACTTCATTGGTCCTTTTTTTTTTTTTTTACAAATTGAAGGCAAGACCCTCCACCAACAAAGATTAAGATTCACTTTATTGCAGTGGTCTGGAACCAACTCTGTAATACCTCTAAGTTATGCCTATATTTAATATTTTGGAAGTGCTACTTTAACGGTGTGCCACTATCATGCTTGCCTTAAAGTTCTGCCCATTAATCATTTTAGCATTTATTGGATCAGATCTGCAGAAATTATTAGTCGTATTCAAAAGCTAATTTTCTATTTCCCTCATTCCTCCTATATTGATATTCTTACATAAGGGAGTTGCCCCAACTCTAGCATTTATTTATTCAATCATCACTTATTTATACACCATGGAATCATGGGTATTTATTGTTTGGACTATAATGCAATACTATCATTTTTTTGGTTGCTCAAATTGTTCCAGCTTTGACCATGGGGAGCACTTTCAGGTTGGCTCCTGTATCCTCATGACATGCTCCCATCTTTTTTTTTCTTTGGTACTTCCTTGCTTTCTGACACTAACAATGCTTCAGGCTCATCTTGAATTTCCTTACCCTGGCCTTAAAATCAGCCATTTCTCCAAGGAGCCCTGGTTCCTTTTATTAGAGAACAGCACTTAGAAACCAAGATCTGGGTACTAGGTGTATTGCTTCTGGAATCACAATGTTTAGGTCTCCTCAGTGGACAGCCTGAGAAACTGTGAGAGACCAAGAAGATATAACAGCTAAATGCAATGTGGAATCTGTGGTAGGGTGCTTCCAAGATGGTCTCTCAATGTTCCCTGCCTAATATTCATAGTCTTCTGTAGTTTCCCTTCCCTTCAGTTACTTGATTCTAACCAACAGAATGTTTGGACATTCAGGGTAAGGCACTTCCATGATTGGATTACAAGAGATTGTAGCTTCTATTTTGCCAACTCTCCTGCTGGCTTTGATGATGCAAGTTGTCACGCTGTAAACTGCCTCATGGAAGGAAAGGTACAAGTGGCAAGGACTGAGGAACCTCAGGCTGACAGCCAGGAAGGAACCAAGGCCGCATAATTCAATAGGCTGCAGATTAACTGAATCTTGCCAAAAACCACAGGAGCTCCGAGTAGATCCTTCCCCAGTTCCACTTTGAGATGAGTCCCTAATCCTGCCCATCTTCCTTGATTACACCCTGGTCAGAGCCTCTGGAGTAAAGGACCCAGGCTAAGCCAGCCTTGATTCCTGACCCATGAAAACTGGGAGATAATGAATGCATTTTTTTTAGCCAGTAAGATTGTGGTAATTTATTACACAGAGATAGATGACAGAGTACCCTTACTCAAATCCTAGGACAGAAAAAAAAATATTCATGGAAAAACCAGTGAAATCCAAAGTCTTAAATTGACTTTCTGTTACTATGGCAATGTTAATCCCTTTGCATAGATAATGTCGCATGGTTATGGGAGATGTTAACATTAGGGGTAGCTGGGTGAGGGGTTATGGAAACTTCCTCTAATGTCCTTACAACTCTTCTGTAAACCTAAAATTACTTCAGAATAGAAACTTCAGTTAACACTTCTGGGTATTTCGCGTTTTTATAAAATAAAGAGAATAGAGCAAATTTGAAGAGGAAAAAAATGAAGGTATTACGGAATCACCAGTCCGGTGGTAGATTAACCAGGCTTTAGGAGTCACAGTGTGATGGTAAGCTAGAAAGTAGTCTGCTCAGTCTTCTGGGGAAGACAAAAGACCAGACTGGATTCCAGTGCTCAGGGGTGGTCTGCTGGGGGAGACACCAGGCCAAGCCTGATGCCTGTCCTGGGAGTCAGTCAGTCTGGTTGAGAAATTCCAGGAATATTCATTCCTAGCCTTCAAGATACTTTTGTCTCTTCACCTCTAAAATTCCCCCAAAGTGTCAACATTTGGTCCAAAATGGAACTGCTTGCCTGTTCCTGACCTTTATGGTTTGTCTTTGCCTCTTATCCAACCTGGAATGCCTCTACTGCCAGCCAGTAGATCTCTTCGTACTTCCTTAGCAGTTTCAAAAGTGAACTTGCAAGAAAAATCTTTGTCCCCTCTGCCCTCAGTGACATTACTCAAACCAGAGCCCTCACTCACCTAACTTTACCATTTTTAGCTCTTCTTCCATTTACCAGCAGTGTATCTTCAGATACTTAAATTCTATTCCTCGGTTTCTTTCAATATGAATGGAAAGAACTATCAGCACTTTTAGAATATTCCTTAGAAAAAATTAGGTGAAGCACCTAACAGTAAGGTGCCTGACAGGCAGTTATGGACTGACTGCTTTTGTGTGCAGGTTGTTTTCCTCCAGGCCTGATTCCTAGTTAAATTCTTTCATCCATCCCTCTTAAATCTATTTCTTCGAAGAACCTTCCTTCCTCCTGGCCTGCATGAGCCCTGCCCACTGCACAGTCAAAGCAAGGACAGGAGACTCTTTGCCAAAGATAAAAGCGCATGAAACACGCCTAGCATTTATTTAATCACAAACCTACAGACCCCTCAGTACACCCTTCTTGGGGCCTAGCCCTAACAATCCAAAGGTGACAACCTTGTGTATACGTGGTAGGAGGGGTAAGGAGTGTCTGTTGTTAACTCTGAAATGGGAACGATTCCTTCAAATGGAGAGCTGGGTGAAGGCCAGAGGTTGGGGGTTACCAACTTCTGAGTAGGGGGGGTCAGTAAAAAAATCAGATAAACGAAAGAGGAATACATGATTTTACAACCTTTCCTCCAAGCCTCTGCCTTAGTGGGACAGGCTTCTACTTTTTTCCCAGGCTGGGGAAATCCCCAGAAGTGTCCCTTCCTTCATTGTGTTCCTCTACACGTTGAAATAAACAGGTGCTGGTTCTGGGAACCCGGACTCAATATCCCCTACTACCCATCGCCTCCTCAAACGATCCTTCAAAAAAGGAGGAAGGAGGCATCTCTGCCCAAGGGTAGGGGCCTAACTCACTCATGATCTAGGTCTGGAATGTCAACCCACACAATTTCAAGATCTGCCCCACTCCCCCAAAGGCAAGGTTAGCTCAAAACCTCCCTAGTAACCTAAATCACCAGGTTCTTTCTCAGGAGGAAATGATCCTAAGTACTACTCCTCCCTGCAGTGGAATGCTTGGATGGGATGTTGCTAAGGAATAAGGACTGTGATCTCCACATGGTGGCCTGATCTTATATACTCTTCCATACCTGAAATAACTGGTGGCTGGGCTCTTCCTATAGGGAAAGTGCATGGCCCAATTTCCCAAATAAAGGGTCTGGCTCTCATCCTCACTTGTTTCTGACCTGGGCAGGGCAGGGACCATAGTAAAGGGACAGGGCTGGTGAAGCCCAGGGTGGGAGTTCCATCATTTTGACTCCTCTTCCTTGCAAGCAAGAGTGGCCATTATGAGGGTGGATGATACAGCATTCTGACATATCCTGATCCCAGACCTGGCTAGGGGAGTTCCCAGAGGACAGGGACAGACCTCATCCTGTCTCCTTCCTTCACCTGGGCAAGGGTGGGTCCCACGGGGCAGGGGCAAGGCTGGGATCTCCAGCGAACAGGCTCTGCTCACAAGGTACTAGCTGGACCTGTGGGGAAGGGACGGGTCATCACCTGACTCCTCCTCCTTGCCTGTTATAGGGGTGGGGCCTCATCTCTTCCCACAGAACACTGGGGAGGGCAGTCTCATAGGAGGGCAAGGGAAAGGTAGAACCTCATCTTGACTTATCCTCCTTTCCTGGGTGGGGAAATCCCAGGGGAGGGGTGAGGCCTGATCAGGACTCGTCCTCCATGCTGAAGCTGCTGCGGCGGCTGCTGGCCTTAGAGACGGCGGGAGACACGGAAGAGAGCAGGGGGTCAGAGGCAGCCCGCAGTGGGGACAGGGCGTCCCCAGGCAGTCCCCCCAACACCCCCTCCTCCTCCTCCATCAGAATGTCCGTCAGCCCCAGATGGAAGGGGTCCCCTAGATCCCCCAGATGGTCGCTGGGAAAGTGCAGGTCCAGAAGGGCATCTGAAGGTGGCACTGGGGGCTGCTGATGGGGAGCACCCTGGGCAGGGCCCCCCCCTGCATGAAACGTTGCTACGCCTGGCCTGCCCTCCTCCTCAACGTCCAGCTGCTCTGGCTTGAGGTTGTCAGAGGCTGAAGTTGTGGCCAGGGAGACCAGCCCTGGGGTGGGAGGGACCGGCAGACCATGGATCTGGGCCTGCAGTTCGAGCTCCTGCAAAAAGTATGGGGTAGGTGTGGGATAAGATGGAGTTCAGAGCCCCTCAGAGGCAGAGGAATGTAACAGTTAGGAGGACAGGTTTTCTGGGTTCACATTCAGCCTCTACCACTCACTAGTCGCATAACTTTAGGCAAGATGCTTAAAGTTTCTGAGCTTCAGAGGCCCAATCTGTAAAATGGATATAACAATGGTCCCTGTCTCATAGGGATATTGTGATGATTAACTTAGTAAGTGGAGATAAGGTCTTGTCACAGTGCATGGCACAAGATAAACGCAATGCACACTAGCCAATATTCATTATTATTCTTTTTAATAATGTTATGATTACTACTTATCACCATTATCATGATGATGGGAGTTGGGAAGCCCCAGGATCCCCCATTTATGTCAGAAGGGGAAATTCTGGTCTGTTCTTCCTCTGCCTCTGCCTTCAGGAAGCCCCCCTCACCCCTGCCACCACCTCCTCCTTCCAGACCTGAATTCGGAGCTGCAGGCTGCGGTTGGCTTGCTCCAGAGATCGCTGCCGGCTCTCCAGGTCTTTGGAGCGCTGCTGTTCCTTCTGCAACTTGCGGATATAATCCACAGAGGCTTTGAGGATGGTGCCCTTGTTCCAGCGCATCTCCCTATGGGGTTGAGGGGGAGGAAAAGATGGAGTGCTGCATTTGGAGTCTCAGGACCTGGGGGTGTTGTGCCAGGTAGATGGAGTACCCCACCCCATGCCTAGATCTTGAGGTAGGGTTACATCAAGGGTATGGACTGCTCACCTCTGGCCTGGAACCTTCCAAACCAGGAAGCCCTTTCTGACCTGACTCTTTACTACTTACTCCTCTCACTTCTGACTCTGATTCATCTCACTAGGGCAACACTGGCTTCTCAGTGCTCCCAGGATACAACGAAAAGCCATTTCCACTTCAGGGCTTTCAGCCCAGCTATGCCTCTGCCTTGAACACTCCTCCCCCAGAACACATAGCTCCTGCCTCATGTCCTTAAGCTGTTTATTCCAATGTTGCTTTGTCCCCTGAGGCCTGCTCTATTCCCCACCCTCTCCTAATCCCAAATTGTAACCCTCCCAATCCAATGTTCCCTCATTTTCCTCCTATTCCTCTTTTTAAGATTTTACTCATTTTTAAAGAGAGAGAGAAGAAGAAAGGGAGAGAAACATCAACGTGTGACAGAAACATTGATCAGTTGGTTGCCTCTCACATGCCCCCAACTGGGGACCTGGCCCACAACCCAGGCATGTGCCCTGACTGGGAATCCAACCAGCAACCTATTGGTTTGCAGGCCGGTGCTCAATCCCCATACCAGGAGGGACCATACCAGCCAGGGCTCCTTTATTTTAAATTTTAGAGAAAGAAGAAGGGAGGGAGAAAGAGAGGGGGAGAAACACTGATGTGAGAGAGAAACATTGATCGGTTGCCTTGCATACATGCTCTGACCAGGGACCAAACCCACAACCCAGGCATGTGCCCTGACTGAGGATCAAACCAGCGACCTTTCAATTTGTGGGACGAAGCCCAACCAATTGAGCCACACCGGCCAGGGCCCTTCCTCCCATTACAATTGCAGGGATTTTACTTATTTATCTTGTTTGCTGTCTGTCTGCCCCTACTAAAATATCAGTTCCATAAGGTCAGGGATTTTTGTCTGTCTTATTCCCTCTGGTTGCCTCAGGGCCTAGCACAGTACCTGGCACAAAGCAGAAGCTCACTGTTTCCTGAACAAATAAAGGAAGCACAAAATAAACAGAAAACAAAGTACCTATGTTGTACAGTGACCTGATGAGGCACATGGACCATAATGTCATGAACCTAAAATTTTAGGTGGGGACATCGTGAGGCAGAATAACCCTGGCTCAGGGTGAGGCAAGCCGGGTGGGTTGGGCCAGAGGAGCAGAACCACTGGGTGCTTTCCGCCCAGGGTAGGACCCCTTGGAAATGATTTTAGGAGATTGTGGCCCCTGCCCCACCTTCTGCCAGCCTGGGGCTCCCAGCCAAGACTCACGGGTCACTGGACTTGGGGATGAGGGTGCCCAGCTCCTTGATCCTGTCGTTAATGTTGAATCGCCTGCGACGTTCAACTTTGGAGAAAGGGGAGATAAGAGAGTGGGAAAGAATCATCAATAGGCCGAGACGGGAAGAGGAGAAATTGTGACACTGGGAAACGGTTGCAGGGAAAGGCCCCCCAAGGCAGGAGGGGGCACAGAGTGAGGAAGGGCTGCAGAGCATGCCGGCGAGGGCATGTGCTCTCACTCACTTAGGTTGTGATTGTCCTTCTTTTGCCGTTCCTTCAAAAGGGCCTTGGCCTCTGTTTCTGGAAGACAGTGAAAGTAGTCAGGTCCTTCTGGAAAAGCTGGAGGGCAGCATGTGCTGCTGAGGTAGGCTTTGATGGGCACAGGCAGAGGAAGTGACTTTTGAAAAAATGCCATTCTTGGGGGTGAGGGGGTGGGTAGAGGTGGAAGAGGGCATAAGAGGGGTACATGGAAATGGGAAAAATATAATACAAGTAAATACAATTTTTTAAATGCTACTTTTTATTATTTTGCAAGAAGCCGCGGTGATAGATCATTTGTTAAACCCAAGACGAGAGTCAGCGGGGTGACGGCAGGACCATGGGCCATGTGGACAAAGAAGGCAAAGAGTCCCTGTTTCTGTCTGTTTAAACCCCTTTTCCCAAAACCACCCCCACCCCCAGACCTAGTGGACACGGGGCTAACCCTGGCCCTTACCGGAGATCTCCCGTTTGATGTTGGGCAGCTCAGCTGGGCAGGAGTTGCTGACAGTGATGGTAGATGTGGCCACACCCTGACTACTGTACACATCAAGCAGATTCCCTGACACAGGCAGCTGGGGGCAGGCATGGCAGAGAAAGGATAGTTGGCAACAGACCACGGGCTCGGCCTCATCTCAGAACCAGGCTCCCTATCCTCCACACATCCCCAAAGAGAGGCCCTCTAATGCAAGGAGAGGCAGACCCATACAGGAACCCTTCCTCCTCTCCTTTAAGGGAAATTCACATAGCGACTAAATAAGGGAGGACAGGGTCAAGTGGATCTACCCTGCTTTGCTGGGGACAGAGTCCGCCCAGCCTGTTCATCATGCCCCTGCAGCCCCTTAAATCCCTCAGTGACCTCTGAGGCCCCTCTCCCAAATTCTGGAGCTAACTCTGAGAAGAAATGCTGCAAAACCACCCTTTTAAGGTCTTTGTGGGCTCTGATGGAACATTTCAGTCTGTTAGCAACCCCCACCCCCCATCCCAGCACGACATTCCAATTCAGCATTCTTGGAACACTCCAACCCCATCTCCTCAGACCTTGGGAAATGGTCACGGCAATGTTTCATCCCAAATCTGGCCTTATGGAGAGCTCCAGCCCAATCTCCAGTCTTTGGCTGTGACTGTGCTGCACCACCTTACATACATGGTCTCCAGCTGCCATGCACCAAGGTCCTAACTCTAGTATGTTCTTGCATTTTCTGATCTCCCAGGATTTCTTGTCTAACTGCATAACTAGTGCTGCTTTTATGTCTGTCTAGATTGCTTTCTCCCATTTTCACTCTCCTGAAGATACTCTAGGACAACATACTAATCTGGAAGTAATTAGTTCCATCTCTTGGTGAGATTTAATCTCTTGAAACCCCCCCACCAATCTGCTGGATACATCTAATATGAGGCCCCAATCTCTAGCCATGTCCAAATCAAACTGGTGCCATTTTTAGATATGCTTCTATCCTCTTGAAAAGTTGGAAAGAAACAAAACTATAGCCATTTGGTATGCCCCAAAGAAAATTATGGGACTCTTGGGATGTTACTTGATTGTTATAATTTATTGGTACATCCCTTACCCTGGAAAGTTTTATCCACTCTCTACAGGGGCCTCAGCCTCTTGGCACAGTTCACTGCAAGAGACGTGGTACATGGAATCACTTCAAGGTCCAACTATAGCACATTTTGAGACTTCCAGTGTGTTCCAATCTCTTGGTACATTCAAAATGCTAAGAGTCCTATCTCCTGGTCTCTTCTGCAGTGAGGCTCGAGCACCTTGCTATACCCTAGTATTTCCATGAAGTCCCCATCCTGTACATACCAAAATCTACAAGGCCTATCTCACCATGCAATCCAACACAAGGCCCCAGGACACTGCTATTCCCTGTTATCATCACACAGTCTCCCTCTCTACCTTAATACAACCCAAGGTGACAGTCTCTTATACACAGCCAGTCCCAGTGCAGTCTCAGCGACATAGGGATGCACTAATTGTCAGAACAACTTTGCCATCTTGGGACCTTACTGTGCTGGGGAGCTGTAGCCCTGCAGTGCCTCCAGGTAGATAGCTGAGCATCTCATCATTGTAACTGGACTCCAGGCTGATGATCTCATCAATGACATCATCAATCTGGGGAAAGAAGTAAATATGGAAGAGGATTAAAAGAAGTTGGATGGTGGCCCTGGCTGGTGTGGCTCCATGGATTGAGTGCCAGCCTGTGAACCGAAGGGTGGCTGGTTCGATTCCCAGTCAGGGCACATGCTTGGGTTGTAGGCCATGTCCCCAGTGGGGGGTGCACGAGAAGCAACCACACATTGATGTTTCTCTTCCTCTCTAAAAATAAACAAAATCTTAAAAAAAAAAGTTGGAGGGTGGAGCATAGAAAGGTTGCCTGCAGCCACATACCTCCTTCTCTGAGCTGGACCCGATGGTGAGCAGTGCCATAGGGCTGTTGGGGGCGCTGCCTGTGGGGCCAGTAGCATGGGTGGCCTCGGGGGCAGGGAGCGGCTGGGCACTAGCAGCCCCCGGTGGTGGGGTGAGGGCCTGGGAAGCCAGCTTGGGCCCAAGTGTGGTGGACAGGTACTGTTTCACCTGCTGCCTGCGCGCCTGCTGCAGGTGGTAGCGTGTTGGGTTCTCCAGATGAGTCTGCACCTGTGGAATAAGGGGAAGGAGGGACGGGAGGGGACAAGGTAGAACAGGGCTCAGAAGGGTGACTCTGGGCACACTAGGCCCAGAATCTGAGAACCCCAAAATACTGGTAAGTCTCTCCCAGGACCCAAATTCCCTCTCTTGGAAATCCTTCACAGCCCCTAGGATCTACCCACGGATGGTAGAGTCCCTCAGTTTCTGGAGCTCCCTCTGTCACAGTCCCCAAGACTCCACCCTTGTCTCCGTCACCAACCTAACACACCCAAGAACTATATATTGCTTTCCAAGACATCCCGATGGCCAAAAAACTCCTAACGCATCACACATACATGAAACTTTTCCTACAACGCCACTGCATAGACCCTCTTGGGGCACCTATGCCCCTTCATAATCCAAGACATCCTATAGCCCCCAAGAGCCCCTCACAATTCCACAAGAACATCTCAGAAACTCTAAACCCAATGGGACACTAGCACAACCTACTTTTAATAGTACCTAAAGACTTTCCTTAGAGCCCCAGGACGTCACTTAAAAGCCACCAGGACCACTTCCCAGTCATCAGGAGCCCCTCCCAGGGCCTCTGGACCTTACCTTGAGTACCTCCCTGGGCACCTGAGCAGGGGGAGGACGGCCCAATGTGTGGCCCCCAGCAGAAACACCAACCACAGAGATGGCAGGAGAGGCAGGTGCAGGGCTGGGGAAGGGAGAGGCTGCAGCCTGTTCCCGACGCTCACGCCTCTCCTGCTCCTGGGCCTGGGCCCGCATTAGCTGCTGCCGCAGCAAGACCCGAGATGAAGATGAAGATGACATGGCAGGGGTCCGGGAACCCACTGCAGAAGATGATGTAGACAGTGTAGCTGGGCTGGCTGGTGTGGCCTGCAGTGATATTGGGAGGCTGTGGAATGAGAAATATGGGGCCACAGGTTAAGCTAAAAATCTAGTCCCGAACCTAAGGAGTCATAGTGTGATGGAGTAATCACAGGAACTGGGCCTGGTAGCAGCCCTCAGAGGTCAGTCTGGTGGGGGAATTTTAGCCTTCAGTCCTTATGGTGAAGCCTGGATTTGGGTCTATTGAGCAGAGGTGCCACTGCTTGGCTCTGGCAGAGGGTCTTTATCCTATTTAAAGGAGAGTGGAAGGAAGCAGAATTGAGGCTGTGGCAGCAGACATGAATATAGAAGGCTGTTATACTCAACTTGGGGCTGAAGATGCTCCCTCAGCTCCTGGGGGGTTGGCATCAGGCAACAGCGTAATCGCAGGCCCTTCTTCCTCCCCTGCCTGGGCCTCTAGTCCCAGGACTAGTCAGTCTTGAAAATCTCAGAAATTTCACAATCCTCTCTTCCTGCCCCTCTTCCAGGTCCCCTCCCCTCTCTTAGAGTCGAGGCCCATGACTCAGCACATTTAGACTTCCCCAGCTTGGGTAAAAAAGGGACTCGCAGGGGTTCCTTAAGGGCCTGGGGTGGGTGAATTTGTTGAATGGGGGAGGGGTGAGCAGGGGTTGTGGGTATGGCTCCGCCTACCTGGGCAAAGAGCTACAGCAGGCCATGCCCTGCCTTTGGGCACTCCAGGGATGCTGCAGGCCGTATTTGTGAATGAATGGGTGTGCAGGTGGGGTTGGGGGAGGCAGCTGAGGTCTAGACGGAGATACTATAATCCTAGCTTAGCCACCTGCTTTCATGTGCATGCTTTTTTCTGGCCCCTCAGTTTACTATCTGGAAAATAAAAGCTTGTGGAGAGAATGGATTGGGCTGGCACTGAGGGCCTCTGCCCACCAAGAGGGAATGGAGGGGCCTGAGGAATAGGGAAGGGAGTTAGAGGGGAGTCAGAGGATACATACCTTGAGCGTACTGGTAAGGGCTGGCTTTTGAGTTCGTAAAAACTGTCAGGATCAAGGACGTTTTCTAATTCGATGTCAGCAACAATCCCGGATTCCGGAAGCAAAGAGTTCAGGCTGAGGGTGAGGTAGGGGTGGTTGTTATTGTAGGAAGACCTCTGCCCCTCAGAGAGAGAAAGAGGGGGGGAGGGAGAGGGGGGGAGGGAGAGAGAGAGAGAGAGAGAGAGAGAGAGAGAGAGAGAAAGACCGAGAGAGGGAGAAGGGAGGGAAACAATTATCTCTAACATTCAGCCACTCCACTGGTTACCACCACCATGAATTCCCAAATCTTCTCTCCTCCCCCACCCCCTCTTCCCTCTCCATTCTCTTTTGCTGTGTTACCCATAGTTCCTTAAGATTCAAAATAATAAGAGTGCCTGGACCCCAACACCTTGCTCTAACACTCACGTGTAACCACAACCTGGGTGTGAGGAAAATGGAAACGAAGAATTTAGGAATGACAGATTCATTTTGCAAGCTTCCTGACTTTGCATTTAGAGTTCTCCCACCCCCACACCCCCTACTGTTTTCCTGGCAGCTGAATGTGAGCCCACGTTTGTCCACACACATGCAGCACAGTAGGGGCATCCCCTCGGTATAGCAGTCCATTGTAGCACAAACTGAAGCATCACAAAGAGAACCAGGGTCAAAGATTCACTTTATGGAAGGATCCACCACTTTGCAAATGAGTTTCCCCACTCCAGTCAGAGTTCATGGGATGCCAACACACACACAAATACAAAATGGGAATATCAAAGACACCCCTCAGTCCAACAATCTGGATTTACAAGAGGAAGAATTTGGGTGGAAGACACACTTTATGCGAGCTTTCTTTTCTTGGCCAGATGAGCCTGCCCACAGCTCTCCTGGTTTTTTTGGATAGATCAAAACGCACATGCTTCCAATACCAACACCCACTGACACACAAAACAAGCCATGTACACCCCTTGCTTTAAACTATTCCCACTACTGTAATGATCTAGGTTGTTATAAAAGCATTAAAAGATGGTGAATCTATATACGAAAAGGCTCCTGCTCAGCCCTCGATGCTGGGTGCCAAGACCCTAGTGTGCGGGGGACATCGACATGCACACAGATGGATATGCATCCTTGAATTTAGTCAAATATCTAGAATCCTGAGACTGTGAGTGACTACACTTGACAAGGATTCTCTCCCCTCCCGGAGGATCTGTCTTCCCTCCTTTCCTCATCCTCAGACGGGGCCCTAAAACCACCCAGGAAGTTGGGAAGAGGAAGCCAAAGGATCCGCTAACCTCAGCACAACTCCAGGCAGAAAGTAGGCAAAGCCCCTTCCCATGCTTACACATCCATTGCACAGAACTTAGGAGAAAAGGGGGCTGGGCTTCCAAGGCCACTGATGGCAGTGAGGATTAAGAGATCAGATAGGACCCACCCAGATAGGGATGGGGCAATTGGTGTTCGTTCCAGATCTGGGGACAGATTCAAGATTATCCCCAGGGTCTGAGAAACAGACCGGGAGGGTGTGATAAAAACAGTGTGTGTGTGTGTAGTGAGAAGGGCTTGGTTTGCTGAGAAGTTAGGGCAGGTGGCAACAGTAACAAGACCATCCTCTGCATTCCCCAAAAAAGTCTTGAGGCCTTCTCTGAGCTAAGACGAAGCACCAACTCCATCACCTCTGCCTAGCAGTCGCCCATTTAAACCCCAACGGTCAGGTGGGGGTGAGAGTGCGGGGGGGGGGGGGCTTTTTCACTATTCCCGATAAGATTCAGCTAGGTGGACAGGGATGGGTGAAGATTATTCTTGTCAAGTCTTGATTAATACTGCTTCTCTTGCTCTCACACACTTGCAAGGCTGGTCCCACGCAGCATATCTGAGATACCCCCAAATCCCTCCAGATTCATATTATACCCCTAAAAGGCCTCCAGCAACCAGCTACTGGAAATCACCAAGCTCCCAAGATAGCACCTCTGTCCTGCAAAACCCCTTCTCTGACACACAGAAAAAGTCCCTCACGATCGGTGCCTCATCTAGAGAGTGCCCCCTCAACTTCATTCCCCTCACGTCTGACTCAAGGACCCCAAATTACGCTTCTAATTAGAGTCTTAGTCCCCTAAATTCAACTACCCTAGAGCAATTTCTGGACACAACGGAGTACGTTCCTCTGTACCCAGTCAAGACACCCCCACCCCAAAACTGAACCAGACCTCCCTTAATGCACTTCCACGACTGCTTTAAGCCTCAGTCCATCTAGGCCACCGCCGGATTCCTTGGGTGCCTCCCCAAGACGGGTGCCCCGACGTCCTCCAAACCCAGGCCGAAACCCTCTAATCCCAGCCCGGGCCCCCTGCTGCACCCAAATCAGGATCCCGCGCACCCCAGTCAGCACTACTGACCCCAAGCGGCCCCGCACCTGAGCAGCTGGGCTGAGTCGGCCGGACTGCGCTCCTCCAACAGCACGAACACCGCTCGAGGACCCTCCGCGCT